>PVKM010048047.1:0-11299 GCA_004027735.1 Carollia perspicillata
GGTAGAAACCCAATGTAGAGCGATACTCAGAAACCTCTGAGCAGGACATGAAGTTGAACCCTGAAGGCTGCGAATGACAGTCTGTGGGGCAAGAGCCTTCTCAGCCAATGAGAAGGCCCCAAGAAGGGAGAGTGCTCGGTGTGTTTGAAGAAAAAAGGTTCATGTGGCTTGTGCACAGTGAGTGGGAGAGGAAGTGGAAAGAGATGAGGTTGGAAAGATGAGCAGGAGCTGGGTCACGCAGAGTGTGGTGAGTCGTGACAGGATTTTACTCCATATGTGGGGGCCGGGATCCGGAGTTTGTTCTATTCACAGCAACAGAGTAGTAGTGGCCGCTGTGGTGGAACTGGATTAAAGCGAGGCCACAGGGGAAGCAGAGGGAGACACACAGAGGCTGTTGCATGGTCCAAGCAAGAGACGATGGTGGCTTGAGCCAGGGTAGCTATTGGATTTATGTTTGCCTTTAATGTGTGGTTCTTTATCTTTTAATAGAAAAGAAGGACCTTTGTACTGGCTTCTCAGCTTGGCTTCTGTAATCCTCCCAGCCACCTGATGGTTAAGAACATACACGGCAGGGGATATTTGGGGGGGAATTTACAGATCAAAGAGCAGTGCATCCCTAGGATTATACGCAGGAGTACCCGAGGGAAACATGGTCATCCCTCCCAGCCTCTGTCATGGGCTTGCTTTCATCCATACAAATGGAGTATCTGTCCCAAAATGGTGGGCTAAGGCTGCACCTGGCTCCCTTGTCCATACACATTTGGAACATAAACAATATTTAATAAAAGTCTCCTGAACAGAATACAACTGGATTGAAGTGAAGTGGCACGTGTGTGTGTGTGTGTGTGTGTGTGTGTGTGTGTGTGTGTGCATACTGAATCTTTCACCAGCTCTAAGATGAGATAACCCAGACTATTTAATTAGACAGAAGGGGTTGATAGCTAAATAAGAATCTGTGCCATGTGATTTTTACGGTCCTGTGAAGATACCACCTGACTTCCTCCTTTGACACACTGCTTAACCTTCTGCTGTTAAAAATTAATTCCTCCAATACGAGGTTATATCCCTTATTGAAACACAAATATCCTGAGATAATGTATGAGCCTTATCAATCATCTTGGCTTTAATGGATCTATAATACATTTTCATGAGAGAAAGCAGGTTTTAATAGAGAGGAGGATGAAAAAGTGTGAGGGCATTGTCGCTCATTGTGGAGAACATGTACTGCTTGGGCTGGTTGGGAATGCAAAGAAAAGGGCAAGAGCAAAGAAAGACGATGGCTCCTAAAAGTTCACAATCTGACTCAGTAATTCCCTTTCTGAATGGCTAACCTAAAGGAGTAATAGACATGGGGCAAACATGTCTGAGCACAGACAGTCATTGCAATAGTATTACAACAAAAAAATGGAAGCAACCTAGATGTCCAATGAGAGGGGCATGGGTAAATAAATATGATGAGGCTTCACAGTATAATGTCTTGCAAGCATAAAGTTATGTTTTTGAAGATATTTTAATAGCATGGGGCATGTATATATTCTATGTATGCCATAAGTCTATTGTATAACCTCAGCTACCTAAAAGATAGATCTATGTAGAAAAGAATGACTAAATATGTGTAGATACAAGGTCTTTCCAGAAGGTATCTAACCATGTACTATGAAAAATAGAGACATTTATTGGAGAAGATACAAGAAACATTGTACATAGGATGATGACAACTCAGTCCCCTTCAAAGTAGGCACCTTGGGACCTCACACAGTTGTCTTGATGAAACTGGCAATTACCAGTTGCTTATAACTGCAGCCTTCCGAATCATTCAAATAGTTCCCATGGAGGAATGTTCAAGCTTAACACAAAATCTGATGTAGATTTGTTGCTCTACTCACTCAGTCATTTTGAATGCAACGGCCACGCAGTACACATGCTCACTCAATGGCATCTACCACCCCCACTGACTGGTACAGTGAAGTCATCATTGTTCACACATGCACATCCCAGTCCACTGTCCTTGACTTCCAGGTTATGTCGATGTCACGCAAACCATTCTCATTATATCAACAATGGCTGGACTTTGTCCAGATAAGTGTTGTATTTTTATGTATGTGTGTTAGTAGCAATGGAATTCTGATGATGTTTCTTTTCTTTTGATATTTTTATATATGTTCCAGATTTAAAAATTAGTAGGAATTACTCAAGAGCATATTATTTTAAAGTATACATACAAACATGTTTAAGAGGAGAGGCTGCTCCAGACGTCACAGCTCCCTCTGTGGCTGCTGGGCAGGCATTGCTAATTATCATGCACATCACAGATCCGACTGGGCCTCTTAAAAACAGCTACCCTTTCCCCTCTAGAAGCAATTTCTAATTCATTAGCCAATTTACTGCATCTGCTTCTGGAAAACTCTGGGTGGTCGACTGGACTTGAGTCTGTGGGATGGTTTTTCAGAGTTGAATCTCAGACAGCGTTCCTCCTGCCCCTGAGGCATGCTCCCGTTATAGAGGGGTCAGCCGTTATGGGGAAGGGGGACTTGGAGAACATCTTAATCAGCAAAGGAGACATTTGGTTATTTTCACAACATTCAAAAATCAGCCTCTGGCACTCGGCTGAAATGACTGAAGGTTGGTGGCACCATAGCTTGACATCTAGCAAGATGTGGTTGTTCTCACAGGCCACTTAGCTCCAGCAGATATCAGTTTCGATCTGTAAAACAGTGAGGAAATTGGAAAAGTTCCCATCAACAGCGTGAGCCCCCCGTTTCTCCGGCCATAATGTGTTCCTGAGAGGTGTTTCCCGTGAGTGAACTTCTTGCCGCAGTGCAGATATGGTGCAGAGCGCGGGAAAACATCTTCTGAGAGGCACGAGATTTGGTTCCATTCCTCTTCCTTTTCTCGTGGAGCTGGGTGTGTTCGTATTGGGGCCATATGTGTTCAATAAAACAATAATTTCTAGAACACCAGGCATGAGTTGGTTGCTAAATTAAGTTGTAACACAGTAAACAACCTCTTTAATTCCTTTCCTAAATTGTGATTTAATGTAAAAAATCTAATAAGTTCTCCCTCTGTTGAAATAGAGAAAATTTCATTTAAATGTTTAAAGGTACAGTTGGCATCTTGTTTTATTCTATGGCTTATAATTTATTAATACCATTTATTTTGATCCTCGGATTGTTCCAGATTTAACCAATAGAAAAAATATGTGTGTAGAAATAGAGATGTACGTAGATCGGTGGATCTCAACCACAGGAGATTTTGCCTTTTGTGGAACAGTGGGCAGTGTCTGGTGGTGTTTCAGTTTTTGTATCTCAGGGCTGAAGGAAGGGATGACAGGAGCACCTTACTAGGCTTTGGTCTGTGTACCCTGATCTGCAGCCTGTGGAGAAAATGACGTGTCCCTTGTTGAGCATGTAAGTTCAGCTCAGTCACTCGTTGTCCATGACCTCTAGGGTCACAGTCTTCAGGGGCAGGGAGGGAAGTTAGCAGAGATGCCAGGTGTGCACATGGCCCATCACTATACTTGCTTGCTTCACCATGAGAACGCACACCCTCAGGTTGAGGCCATATTTAGACAGAGAATCAATGTTCTGCTTATATTCCTCTTCAAAACCTGCATTTAGAAGCTGTTGGTGAAGAACCCACCCCTCCCCACTCAACCCCTCTCTAGCTGTGTTTTGTCTTCAGGCTTCATTATATTTCGTATATAGCAAGGAATTGTTCTCCGGTCTCCTTCCAATAGCATCATGAGCTCCTCTGGGTCATGGGCCCTGCTTTCTATGATACGTAGGTGCAGTGTAGGGGCCAAGAAGAGTCCAGGCTCTGGAGACACACTGCCTGTTCCCCCTCTTACTAGTTGCATGACCTTAGTTATATTATGGAACCTGTTTGTGCCTCAGTTTTCTCAACTGTTAAATGGGAGAGAAATAGCACACTTGGTAGAGTTTGAATAAATTAATACAGGTAAGTTGGCACAGCATGGTACATATCAAGAGCTTAATAAAAGTTAATGTTCTTTCATTCAATCAGTCATTCATTCTATATTATTGAGATTATCTCTGTCCTCACCCACCCCTGTTACAGTGTTTCCCAGCCTCTGTGTAGGAAGACGTAACTGATGTTTTCCAGTCACCCAGGTGCCCCTACAGTCCTGCCTCTGACTCTTGCTGACCCTGTGGGATTGACTCAACTCCAGTGCTCATTGAGAATCTTCGTGCTCAGTGGCAGCACAGTGATTGAAACTTCTTCATCCTTCACGTCTCTGTCCCTGCCCCAACCCTTCTCATCCTATCCATCTCTCTTATTCCATCCATTGGGTGTTACCAACAGCCCTCACATTGTGCTAAAGAATTTTTATTTCGATTGCTTCCCATAAGAGCCCTGTGTGAGAAAGAGGCCATTATTCTCCTCACTGTGCATTTAAGGAAACTGAAACTTGGAGAGGTTAACAGGCTTGAGCAAGGCAGCAGAATTGAGAAGTAGGATGTTTTACCTCCACTTTCCAAGTAATGCTGTATTTTCAGTAGGGGAGAACCCACTGCATAGGTAGGCTGGAGCCCAAAAGTTGATGCTGTGTTGGATGCCGAAGTTGAAGTCTTGTTTGACTTCCTTGCCAATCACAGGAGCTGGAAGAGTCCTGTGCAGATTTAGCATTTGTCATGGGCTGTGCCAGGTGCTGGGACAAGAAAACGGAAAAAAGTTGGTCGGTCAGTGACCTCAATTTGTTTAGTGTCTCAGTTATCTTTTACTGTGTAATGAAACACCCCAAAATGTAGTGGCTTAAAACAATGACTTATTGTTTCTCAGCATCCTGTGAATTGTCTGGACTCAAGAGACAGTTCTGACCCACATGGTGCTGTTTGAGGTCACTCGTGTGGCTTCGTTTAGCTGAGAGTGTGGCTTGGGGTCCAAGATGGCCTCACCTACATGTCCGACAGTTGGTGCTGGCTGGGGGCTGGGGGCCTCTCATCTCCAGCGCCTCTCACCATGTGATCTCCCCAGCAGGATTGCCTGGACTTCTCTATGTGGTTGTTGGCTTCCACAGAACGGAGTAAAAATGGAAGAGTAAAAATGGAAGCTGTGTGGTCTCTTTAAGGTCTAGTTGTAGAGTTCACACGGCACCACTTCTGTGGCATTCTGTGGCCCAAAGCAAGCTACAAGGCCAGCTCAACAGGTGGAGAAAGGGACTCTACCTTTTGATTTTTCCTTCTTCTATTTCTGTGCCTCAAACCTGCTCCCCTATTCCTGGGCTGGGCACCATGGTCTTCAGTCAGTGCTCTTGACCTCACCGACCAGCATTGACGAGGCGTATCTTCTCGTCCTTGCCTTGTCTGCACATTCGAAATACGAAATTATGCTGAATTGTAGCACATGCATAAAAAGTGCCACCAGGGGTTATAAAATGAAACTCAACACATTTACGTAATGCTTCAAGTAGCTTATTATACTACTGTAGTTTTTTTTTTCTAAAATCCAAAATTACTGCAATATAAAATGTGTTGCTTGTTTTGAAATGGAGCAGGTGAGCCATAAATTATTAATATCTCTCATATTAAACACCAACCTGAAAGTAATTAAGAAGCCCCACTTCCCCAGATTGTTATGATGCTGTTTTGATTATTTCTAGTCTCCTGGGTAGAGGACAGGTATTCACTTTGTATTGAAGACAATGTTGTCAAATGCAGCTCTGAGACTCCCCGCAAACCCTCCTGGGGGTGCCTGACTCTTACTGAGGGGTAAGGTAAATAAAGGCTGTAATTCTTAGATTGATGACTTCCTGAAGGCCATACAGTTTTAACGAAGATCTGGTAGAGACACTCTCCAGGAAAAAAAAAAACATTGATTTGGTTTTTGCTGTATTGAGTACATTGTAATTGCCTGAAACTATTGTTAAATTCTAATGGCATTTATCATTTTATAAATTAAATAAGTATTATCTGTTCATTATTGAAATTTAGGAAAGGCAGAAGCACATGAAGGATAAAATAGGGATCACCTATGACCCCACCTTGTAGTCAAAACCACCATTAATATTTCAGTGTCTGTTTTCCCTGTCAGAGAGAGAGAAACGTGGTTTTCTTCTTGTAAAATGGGATCATGCTGTAAAATAATTTTGCAGCCAGATTTGTTGGTGTGCTTTGCTGTGCCTCAATGTGGCAAAACCATTTTTCATGTTGTCAGAGACCCTTCCACCATGCAGGTGGTAACTGTGTCTTGTTTTGACAGGGCAGTGATGTTGAAGCACTGGTCAGGTGTTTGGAAAGCGTTCTGGGTTGCACCTCTCTAGGTAAGTTTCCTTATTCCCAATATAATGATGCTCACTGCTTCTGGTGGACCCTCCAGGAAATAGGAAGTTTAGAAAGAACCTTCGAGATATTTCAGCCCAACCCCCTTCTTTTACAGGTGAGGGAACGGAGGTAACAGAGGCTGCGTGTCCTGCCCATGGGCCTGGGAGTCTCAAAGGAGAATTGTTTACTGTTGTCGTTAGTGACCCTCAGTCTCCAAGAATGAAATAATTGAAAGTCAGTGATTTATTTTGATAACATGGTGGCCTGGCAGTGCTTACTGTCTGGCTTTACAGGTGTCTTTGAAGAGAAGTCTGTCTACCTCACCCTCCCTGTAAAGACAGATTGCATTCAGGCCAGCTGCAAGGACCATCACCCTGAAGGTCAGTTAGTTACTGGAAGAGGTTTGGTCTGAAAAACGAAGCTGAACTTTCTTTAGCATTGTTAGTCTCCATATATGAGATTGCTGTGTGCTCCAAGGATAAAACCTTATTTCTTAGTTTCTTCTTTTTTAAATCCCAAAAGACAACTGTGATAATGTCAGGCACTGGATGATAAATTGTCATTTAAAAATTTTTTAATTATATGACCAAAAGCCATCTCTTTGAAAGGAATGGCAGATGTAAAGATTGAATTTTCAGGTGTGCCAGCATTTACCACTCTTTCAGTAGGAGCTTAATGCTCAATTCGTAGCCTTTTCTAGTTTGTTCCACAGCTCCGTGTGCAAAGCATCAGTATAACACAGCTCCCTCACTTGTTCTCCTGGCTGTCCTCCTGGGATCTCTTCCTACTCTGTGCAGTAACACTTAGGAGGCACATTTAACTCCCAAGAATGGACCTGAAGACTAGAAAGGCTTCCCTTTGGCTGAGTCCCTTTCCCTCCAACCTCAGTTAGATTATGCCTCCGTAATCTTCAGGCTGGGTTCCTTGGGACATCTGGGAGCAGGAAGGGGGGTGGGGTGGGGTGGACACTGAGCGGCCCCAGGATAGACGCCAGGTCCGCACTGCTCATCTCTGCTTCTCCAGAGTCTAACGGTACCTGGGGCAGAAGAGGCATTTGGCAGATCTTTTAAAACTTTAAGAGAGACCACACCTGCTCCTTTACCAGCTTCAACCAAGATACGAGTTTCACTCTTATCTGTTTTATAAATTAGATTTCTGCATATAAGATTGCGTCTTGAAAAAGATGGATTCTATTGCAAAAGAAATTAAAGGTGAATTGGAGATATGATATCTAAATTCCCTTCTAGACTGTATGATTTTATAAAAATGAGCATTAGAAACATGGAATAAAAATACGCATTTATCTCTGCCTGGAGCTCCACCAAATGACAGAAAAGAAATAAGTGATATAAACCCACAGGAACAAAGGGAGCGGAAAGGACATGGGAGCGGGCCACAGCTGGTAGGGAATCTGAGAAGACAGAAAGCAGCTGAATGAGTGGCAATTTAGAAAGCTGAGAAAGGTCAAAGCCTAGTACCTACAACGGGTGTGGGGAGGAAGAAAGGGGAGGCACGCTGGGGAGCAAGCTCTGGAGCTGACGCACCGCCTACTGCGCCACGGAGGCTACTGAGCATGCGTTGACGTGCCCGTCTGGTCTGTCCGGGGTGGCATTACAGCTGAACCCTCGCTGCAGACTCCAGGCACTTCTCTCTATTCTCTCCATGAAGAAACCTCCTCACATAGTCTCACAGGGGGTGCGATTACCCAGGTAGCCAGTATCTGTTTTCCTGTAATGCCATTTTTGGGAAACTGGCCAGTTATAATAATAGAGCTAATTAATCGCAGTGCTTGTTCCTATATGTCAGAATGTTACCAGAATCTGAGGGACAGTTAAAACTTAAATGTGTCCGAATGTAAGCCTTGTCACTTAAAAATGAGAGCTCTGTGAATTGAACTGGACTTTGCTGACATTCAGCGTCAGCCTGTGCGTTTTGTAGCCCTGAAAATGCTTATGCAGTGGTTTGATGCCATCCCCAACACCAGATTTGGGTTTACTTCCGTTTAATGCAGGGACAGTGTGTTTTCCCTTCTTGTATCACCGGGGAGTAGAGAGGATGAACAAGGAAGCATTGTGTAGCTTCAACAGATCCTGAATTAGAAGGTGCCCTCTTGAATTCCAAGTTCAGTTTATCAGTCTCCTCTATGCATCAAGGCCACTTTAAAGCCTTTAGATCTGTGGTTCTCACACTTAAGCATGCGTCAGAACTACTTTGTAGGGCTTTGAAAATGCACATCTAGTGCATGCTGAAGAAGTCGTATTCCCAACAATTTTCAAGTGATGCTGATGGTGTGGGTCCAGACCACTCTCGGGGAGAGCCGTGGAGGCATATAAAGTTTAACGTTTTTTTGATGTTCAAGAAATTAGCTGTACTCCTAGAGAGAATTCATCAGTGGGGTGACATAAGTCCTTGGTAAACTATATTTATAAAAAGGCTGTTTGTAGATCTAAGCTGAATATTGTCACAGAAATAATTAGAATAAAAGCAGAGTCTTCAAAATCTCTCTGCCCATTAAGATTTCTTTGGAGTGTTGATGTGTTTGATTAGTTTGGCTTTTTGAAAATTGTTTTTCCTCAATTCTTCCATTGATCTTTGGAAATAACTATTTAATCTCTACTAAGCATTGTGACTAATATACACCAAAGAAGGTGATAGGGCTTCTGAACCCCTTAGAAACTTCATTTGCTTAAGCTCTACAAACTCTAAGCCACTAAGTGTAGGAATGACTGACAGCCACTTAACCTTGCACTATGGTGCTTTTCACTTTGACAGAAAAGAATTCGTTGTAATAATTACAGTGACTTCAGCATAGTGCCTTATCTTTAGTTACTGACCCATTGAAACCACTACTTTTGGAGATGAAGAGGGATGTTTTGGACCATGAATGACTTGGATCATTTTGATGTGAATGCACAATATTTGTTTGCCACTATCCCTTCGGTTTATGCATTAGAGAAACTTAATAGTTTCTGTAAGTTCTTTAAAACTTGAAAGGATGCAGCAGATTCAGAATTAGTGGCAATTTCCAGAGAACCTGCTATCCGCCTGTTACCACGGCAGACCCATTCACTTGGCAGACGCGTGGTGATGGAAGGAAGTAGGGAAAAGGTTTTGGAATACAAATAAATTCCCAAAACAACTTTATTAATCATTCTCAGTACTAAACTCTTAGCAAAGGACATTCTGCATATTACTAATACGTAGGGAAAAGTTTCCGGTAATCAAGTTTCCCTAGTTAAGACAGAGCCTCAGCACCCATGCACTCATTCAGTACTCACACATTAAGATTTCATCAAAGTTGACGTGTGTTGCGGAAGAGTGGTATTAGCTCCCAGTGATGTGTCGGGCCTGGATCCTGCCACTAACAGCTTAGATTTTTGAGGAGAACTAGGGCAAGGACCTAAAAAATAATACAGCAAGAGAGTAAGGGTTCCAAAAATGGGGGTGTTGCTTTCAGTTAGGGAGATAGAAGTCATGAAAGAAGCTTGAAGGAGAAGGTAGCACCTGAGATCGTTCCTGACGTAAGGACACACTTGGCCCTGAGGAGATGAGGGGGACGGCCCTGCAGCTGCGGGGACAAGATGAGGAGGAGCACTCGGGACAGGCAGGACCAGGCAGGTTTGCTGGGGGAGCGGGGAGAGCAGTTCCACGGGTGTCATTTGCCTGGATCATCACACTGTGAACACGGCATAGACTGTCTCAGTAGCTAATTTATATTATTTTCTTCTAAACAAATGCAGTCTTCTTTTCCTTGAAAAGGTGTTCACTGGGATCTTCAGGATCCACTCGCCTTCAGTGTGGAGGAGAATATTCACTGCCACAGGCTCCATGGGGTAACCACAGCTGGGAAATGTAGGGTCTGCTCATCATACACCTCTTCTCAACCTGTATGCGCACTTAATTGCTTATTAAAAAATAAGACCCTCCTTCTTATTATTTTATTTTATTTTTACTGACAGGTGCTATTCTTAGAAGCTTCTGGTATATTCAAAGGGAAATGAGATTTCCAAACCCTGGAACTCCTGTTTTTAATTTTCCATATAATTTAGTTGAATGTTTGTTGTATGAAATAACATGCAGTAAAAATAGAAACTGTATTGATTTCGTATCTCCTGATATTTATTGTCTCTTCATGGGTGGCAAATTTGCTTTTCTGAGCTAACCCACTTTCCTTTCCCAGCAAATTTAATTTCATTGGGGGCAGGGCACTGGGGCATGTGCCATGTGGCTGAGGGGGGCAGTGTCATAAATTCACCTTGGTCTTTCATCGACAGCAAAGCACCTTTGTAGAGATCATTGCATTTAAGCTTTACTAGAGTCCCAAAAGTTTGATTTTTTTTTGTACTGGTTCAGAAAGTGAGTCATGGAAGTTTCGTAACTTACCAAACATCAAAGACTCAAACCCCAGTCCTCTGAGGCAGCTCACACCCTCCTCCTGAGGTGCCCAGCTCCCTTCCTACTGGAAGCTTCTGGAAGTGTCTCTCCTGGACAAGCATTTCCCCCCTTTCCTCCTGTCCGCTTTCTTCTGCAGCCCCTTGTGTGGTCTGGCTTGGACACCGCTGCCGCTGCAGGGCTGACAGTGACCTCCTTAGGTGGTGGCTTCTGCCCTGTGCCTCTAGACACAGCTCTCTGAAAGACACGGGCTCGTTGGGGCAGGGTAGGAATGATCACATTTTTGTCATTTTCATGATCACTTTTATCAAATACTCAACTTGTTAAAGGCATCAAGGCAACCACCTCCATGTCTCCACACCCTCCAATTCCAGCGCCCATGTGGAGGGCTTGCGTTCTTCAGGAGGCAGCCTCTGACACAGAGTTGGGTGGGCAGGACATTTATTCTGGGGTGCCCTCAGGATTGACCCTAGTGGACAGGTCAGGAGGGGAACAGCAAGAGGCAGAGGGCAGAGTTGAGCAGTGATGCAGACCTGACAAGACTTTCTCCAACCCATGGGGAGCTCTGAACTCACCAGAATTTGTAATGCAGACCCAGATAGCCAGGCTTTCTATCTCTATCATGA
>PVKM010048048.1:0-11296 GCA_004027735.1 Carollia perspicillata
ATGCTGAACAGGTGGAAAGAAAACAATGACTGTGGAAGGTGTTCTGTAAGAGGTATGTAATTACCTGCCTGACATGCTTTATTAGCTTTATTATTATTTAACATGTATTGTCTGAAAAGTGCTGACTATGTATTGATCATTTTTTACTGTGCCTAGAACCATCTGGGATCTTGTTAAAATGAAGGTTCTGACTCAGTCAGTCAGGAACAAGGTTGGCTATTCTACTTTTTTAACACGCTCCCAGGCGATTTTGATGCTGCTGGCCCAGTTTCGACTTTGAGAAGCACTAAAGGATGCAGAAAAATAGGATGAGATATAGTCTTGATTCTCAGAGTTCAGTCTCACAGGAGGTACAAACCTAAACCTCTATAACTCATATACAATGTGGCAAAGGGTCAGTACTGAAGCTTAGTGCCGAATACCAGGCATCCTTGAGGTTTTTGTAGAAAATATGCAACATGGGCAGTAATCACAATCTAACTTGAAGTGCTGTAAGTAACAAAAAATATCAGGAGGAACCACCAGAAATCCGTCAATGGGTCCCAAAGGAAATTACATACGCTCTACCAGATTTCTGGTCCCTTTCCTGCTCGTTTTCCTAGCATAATGGGAGAATGCTGACTTTGTCTACTACCAGAGTATTTCTGCTTTCTTGTCTCAGAGAGGTCAGTAAAGGAAGATGGACCTCAGAGACAGGAAGCTATCTAGCCTAGGTAAATGTTCACCTCCCCACTGAGAGCTGTCACCTTGCAGAGACAGTAAAACTATCAGGCAAAAAAACCCCGGCTTCTCAGATATTCTGGCCCACTCCTACTGGAGGTGTCCAAGTGTCAGGCTGAACAGGGAAGGCAAATGCACATCTTCCCCCACATTCAGCTGTGAACTGCTTTGGAAAATTCCATGGTGTGTGCCACAGGTTGCTTTTCTGGACTCTCCTATTTTATTCACAGGTTAACAGTATCAAAGCTGTACTTTCAAACCACACTTTTGCAGTGAAACTGCAAGATCACAGACTTGAAAGGCAATGTGGATGCCATCCTCTGTGCGCCCATCAGGACTCTGCTCTCAGAACAGCTGCTTCTAGGAAGGATACGCAATCGCCAGCCCAACCCGCACCTCTTGCTGAAGAGTGTCACAGAGATCTGACTATTTCTCTGAAAGGAAATTCTTTCCCAGTGTTGCTCCTTTGTCTTTTTTCCCCAAACTGATGAGACTGCAGTAACAGACTTCACTCTGTTAAATAAAAAAATTCAAAGGAGTAAATTTGAAGATCTAATTGGCTTTATTTAGTGATTCACGAACAGGCAGCATCCTGTGTAGCAATTAGATGTGCTCCAAAAGGTTGTACAACATGGAAGGTTCTTACAGAAATAAGGCTGGGGCAAGAAGCTATTAACAAAAGAAAAGAAAGTATGATTTTTTTAGACCAGGACCTCTTTAGGGGGGACGAAAATGGCAAGGGTTTTTTATCAGGCAGATTACCTCTCTTTCTATGTGGTGTGGGGGAGGGGCAGGGGAGAGGACACTTGTGACAGATTACCTTATTGGGGCTTGAACAGAAGATTCCAGACTGGTAGATTATGTTTCTGTAAGAGGTTGAGCCAGCAATGAGGTCAGGTACTAAATCTACGTTTGGTATCATGGGCTTTAGCACAAGTGATGCCATTCTGAGCCTGTGGTTTTCTCTTAACAGCTCTGTAGAAGGAAAAACATAAGGGATTTGGAAGAACACTAAGCTTCAGACTTTGGGCAATATCTTTTAAGTGTAGGTTTCTCATCCATAAAACAAGAATAATAGAGCCTATTACAGTTACCTACCAGGATAGTGTGAGAATTCAAAGAAACAAATGTATGTTTAAAAAATGAACAAACAAAAATCCTGTAAAAACAACAACATAGCCCTGGCTGGGTGGCTCATGTGGTTGGATCATTGTCCCAAACACCAAAAGGTTGCAAGTTCGATCCCTGGTCAATGCACATACCTAGGTTGCGGGTTCCATCCCCAGTAGGGGTGCGTAGGAGAGGCAACCAATAGATGTTTCTCTCTCACATTGATGTTTCTCTCTCTTCCTCCTCTCCTTCTCTCTCTAAGATCAACAAACATTATCTTCAGGTGAGGATTTAAAAAAAACTACAATATAATAACAGTGACAGCCAATACTTATACAGTGAATAGCATGTACCTGGAATTTTCCATATGTTACCTCATTTAATAATCACAGTAATTCAACAAGGGAGGAGTTGTTATCATCATCATCATTTTTCAGATAACAAAACTGAGACTAGAAAGATTGAGTAACAGTATCACATCCCTGGGGAGTGGCCAAGCAGAATTCACGTTTGTGAAATTTTGGCCTGCAGCATCCCTTGTCCCTTTCCTACAGCACTCCAATTTCTCTTTGGGGAATCATTTCTCATGCATTAAGAATAGTCTTACTCGGTAGCAAAATAGTTCACTTGCAATATAAAGCTGAAAGCCCAGACCCTGCTTTCTACTAGACGAGTGCTGGGAGGGAGACAAAATTCAACCACTCTGTTCTGGGACACTGACCTTCAGGGAGCGGTGCATGGCTTTAAAAAATGGCGAGGTTCATTCCTATAGAACTCGCACCCTGATCTCATTGCTCTTATATTGAGAAATTTCCCTTACTTCCTGCTTACTTTTCCACCTCAAACTATTCGTTTCTACCTTTTTCAGGATGTGGTTCCCCAATCTTCAAATCTGTTATTTCTTGACAGTTTGCCAATACATTTCCTTTTTGCTTAGGTTGGACAATATCTGTTTCCTTGAGATCAAAGAAAGTTAACTTAAATATCAAGCCAGGATTTCAAACCAGGGCAGTCCAAAAGCCAAAGCCTGTGTACTAAATCAATAAATTATATTGTCTCTTAAAAGGTCACTTAAAGTATTAAAATGTACAGTTTTTCTCTTCTGCAACCTTCAGCTATCTTAATCCATGATTCACCTATCAGTTCACATGGTGATATCTGCCTTCTAAAAATAAATGTGAAAATTATTTCCCAAGTGTTAATTAAGAAAGTCTCTTAAGTACTATAAATTTAATGTGAAATCATTGAGTCATTGGGAAGTTAAATTGCAGAGCTGATAAGAACCCATGAAATAATTTTCACCTAACTTTGTATAAATAGAAGTGTCATAATAATTTAATGAATACAGCATCTGGCAGACTTAAACATTCTTCTTTCATTTGGTATAGGAAGCAACCACCACACTGCCTAGACACAACGCATGATGGATAAGCCTCTCCCAAAACAAACTCTACACAAAGAGTACAAAGACGAAATTTTTCTTTCTTTGCTTTGTCAAACTTAAGAAATAACCGGGCTCTGCTAAGTGAGTCCATTATTCCAGTGACTCCTGAAGTAGTCTAAGTGATCGTCAGGGACACCAAACAACAGGAAGCCTTCAAAAGAAAAAAAAGGGAAAAATGTTCAGCCATAATTTAATTGCCGACCTTCTTCCAAAAAATCATATGTTCACTAACCTGCTTGAGAAAAGAAATTTCTTCTGCTCTCTTGCCTTTTTGTTTGTTTGTTTGTTTGTGCTAGATAAAAAAAAGAGAGAGAGACGTGACAAACTGATTCAGGCACTGAAATCTGCAACTTTCTGAAGAAGGGGTTGCAAGAATGGGCCCATGTCATGCGTGGGAGGGAACCATGGCAATGGGTTGGGTTGGTGCATTTGTTTGGAGCTGTTACCGCTCACCACAAGGTATGGCCAGTTCTTCATGAAAGAGACAACACACCAAACAAATGCTTCACATTGGAATTCATCTTTAGGATTAAATGATGTTTTTAAAATTTCCTGCCACGTGCAAAAAGAACAAAACAAAACAAAAACAAGTTTGTTAAAGATCATTCTCCCCACTCCAGGACTGAAAGCTTGTGTCATTCAGCAGGTATTTTTGACCACTTTGAGGGACTATGTTAAGCATACACTGAGCTCAAATCAATACCTCACTCACTCTGAAGTTGCCAGCTGGAAGCCCATCTTATAAAATATTAAAGGGCCCTTCTAGCATGCTGGTAACCCAATCCTGTTGAGTGAGTATGCCCAAGTGGGAACCACAGAACACTGAATTTCACCATATGTAACATGCTATCAAAAAAGAGACTTTATACATTTTAGTTCTAGCAAATTCCTTCACAAATTAGAAATAAACATAATCGGCACTGGCTGGTGTAGCTCAGTGGATTGAGCGTGAGCCTGCAAACCAAAGGACCATGGTTCAATTCCCAGTCAGGGCACATGCCTTGGTTGCAGGCTAGTTCCCAGAAGGGACACATAAGAGGCAACCATACATTGATATTTCTCTCTCCCTCTCCTTCCCTTCCCCTCTAAAGATAAATAATAAAGTCTTTTTAAAAAAAGAAAGAAATGTAACCATAATTGATCATAACATGCCCAGTATTTAAAACTCTAGAAAGTTGTTTTAAATTTTATGGGCAGAAACATTTTGAATGAAAATGATTTAAAATTTACTGGCAGAAACAAGATTAGTTTTAATCAAGGTTAGTTTTTACAATTATTTATGTATAGATTCTCCAATAGAGAAAATATAGTGCAGCGTACACTAACAAGGCAAACTTAGCCAATTAATTTGATGACTACTTTGATTGAATGTGTGACTGTTTGGAATCACATGAATGCTATAAATGACTTGATCTAATATAATGAATTTGGTCCAATTAGAAGTTTTAAATACCTATCCTAAAAATTAGAAGAATTAAAATATTATCATAGCATCTCAGAAATCTCTTTGAAGTTGCCAAAGAAAAAAATGAGAAATGAAAATGTTTTATTGAAACTTGAAAATATGTGTGTGTGTGTGATGTTTTTTGTTTGTTTTGCTTACTTTCTAGAAAGTAAATTTGTAATACATAGATTTATAGAGAGCTCCTCCTCTTATTACAGAGATTAACAATGTCTTTCACTCACAAAAATAAAAGCTATCATTTATTGAGTAGTTGTTATGTTCTAAGTACTACTAATTCCTTTGCATGCTTTGTCTCATTTTACGTATACAAGAACTCTGTGACAAAGGTCAGGTTAAAATTGCAGAAACCCATTAAGGTATTAATTTTAAAAGTATTTATTGAGCAGCTATCAGACATTACTCTGTGCTCTGAAGATATACAAGCAAACAAAAAAATTTCACTGTTTTCATATAAATAGCAAAAACAGAAAGAACTTAAAGTATCCACAGATGATAGAGTATCTTTAAAGTATGATGACTCAGTTGAAAATACGTCAGCAGTTACAACAAAAGCCAGAAAATGCTGAGAAAATATCCTCCAAAAATACATTCCAAAGTCAATCTAGAATTGTGTATCCAACTAAACAATCACTTGAGAATGAGTTTTACTACCTCTCTATAATGTCCCTATTTGAAAATTTTAACTCTCACAACACTAAAATTGAACTTCATTACTTTTATAATTTGATAGACCAAATAATTTTTCTATTTTTTATTACAACTTATATAACCACTTGATTTTTTTTAAAAATCTGTGAAAAAAATTAAGTTTAAAACAGAATGTTAATTTGAGTGATTTGTAATATTTTTAGTCTGCCATGATTTTTTGCATACTTATCACTCAAAATCCATTTCAGCCTAATATTTTTAATTATTTCCAGGAAGTTTTCATAATATTTCTTATTTTTATAGAATTCTATTTCTAAGCACTGCCAGTGTCTTTTGTCAGTCTTATCATTATTTTTCATTTAGCTATGAGAGAAAAATTTCCAAGTCAACCACTTGACAAATGCATCCCTGCATTTACAGAGACAAAAAATGAAAATTTTTGGTAGCTCATTTTTTAACTCAAATTAGAAAAACACTCTATCCATGAATAATAAGGCAAATTAAAATTAGAAAACACTTTCAGTCTTTACTGGTAGAGACTCTGGTTCCTGTGTATACAGAAAGACACGTTTACAATGGAAGCTCAATGTCTAAGCCCTCAGAGGAAAAGCATATTTAGGTCTCTTTGATGACGTTTATATGGGCAAAGGGTACCCTCTGGTACAAGGCTGATTGAAACTGACACTTCAAACTCTGTGATTGCTCAAATTGGAAAAAGGTCCCCTAAGGCTGAGTAGCAATACTCAATTAAAGATGCCTGATTGTTAGAGACGATGATACTGATTATCTTGCCTCTGAAGCAAATTAATTATGCAAGACAATTCTCTACAATTTAAGATTGCCTCTATTATGTGATTTATTGGGATGATCTTGAACCCCTTGGCCACTTAACACATAACTTTTCAAAAATAATTGGGACATGTGTTTCTTTTTATGGATGCAACTTATTTTCGAGGGTTAAGGGCAGTAACTTGAGATAGAGCATCCAGACACCTGTGATCTACGTTTAGCTTCGCCAAACCAAGTTGCAATTAGAATCCAAATTCTTCACCAAATCATTCAGTGTTTTACAGTTTAAAAACCCAAAGTTATTGTGTCTGAATCTGAACAGTAAATGATTGTTTCCACACTATTGCTGTTAGGTCCCTGTATTCATCACAGTGGAAAAGCAAAGTGGAGAGATTGAATCTACATTAAAAGGTACGCTTTCCTAAGGTCATTCCTCTGCTAGTATAATGAATGAGTCAACGTACAATTATATATTTTGTTAGAGTAAAAATGTGATTTTTTTTCCTGAGACAATACAAAGATACCAACTAGGCTGTGTCGCATGTGTTAACTCTAATTGCCTGATACTGAGCAGCGTTAAGACTGTGTTTAGAAGGATTCTGAGGAAGGATCTGTGGCTCAGTGAGGAAGGTTCAGCCCAGGATCAGCCACGAGTGAAGGCCTGGTACATATTTTTGGCCATCCTGAGTCCTAAAGAACTGGAAAGGATTCCTTAGGACAATGCATCAGCTTTTAAAAAGATTAAAGAACATTTTTTAAATTAACTTGGAACATCTGACACATTTGGGTTCCTATAAATACCTTTAAAACCAAATGTTTATGATATCCACCCACATGTAATTCAGTTTAGTAGGAAAAAAAATTCATTGAGTGCCTACTAAAAGTCCGTAAGTGTGGAAAAGGGAGTAAAACAAAACAAAAGAGACAAAACTCTGCCCTCTGTGGCTCTCTAATAATCAGGAAGGTACTATTTTTACAATTATATATGGACAGTTGTAGCATGCTTTACAATGTATTTTTAAACATTAATCCTCTTTGAATTCCTTGAAAAAGCCCACTCTGTCCATGCATTTTTTAATACATTGTGAGGTTTGATTTACTATGAATTTGTTTAGGAATTTTGCATCTATAGTCACAGTGAGAATGACTTCTAAGCATTGATTACCAGTAAAATCCTTATTTGATTTTGGAATCATGGTAATATTAAACTTTATTTGTTCTATTCCCTGGATGGCTTTGGAATTATTAGTTTCTTAACAATGTGGTATAAATTGCTTTTGACTTGATCTAAATCTGTTTTATTCTGTTTCAGTTTCCATTTTGGCTTTTCTATGAAGGGGGATAGATTTTTCAATGTTATTCCAATTTCTTTGGAGGTTATAAATCTATTAAGATTTTCTGTTTTAATTTTTACTTGATTCGGTTTTGCTGATTAGTATTTTTGTGTGAAATTGTCCATTACAAGTAAGTGCTTTACATACATTATTCATTGTTCACTCTGTGAGTAACTTTATTTTGGGTCTTTGGATATGTCCCTTTCTCCCCAGTTCCCTTGATAAATTTCACCAATGTGTAAAGAATAACAATTTTTAATAAATTTGTTTTTTTAACAACTTGAATCAACCTGGTGAATTATTTTGGCTGCATAGGAAAAGGCATCAGATTGCTATGGAATGAAAGGCCCGTTATTAAAATGTATTTGCACTTAGCGTGTGTTCCATACCCACGAAGAGAAACCATTCTTTTTATTTTTATGGAATACATTTTCATCTCTTCCTCGTGGCTGATAATTGTGTGATGTTTCCTTTTTTAGAGCCTTTCTTCTTAAATCTTTAGTCACGGCTCTACATGTTTTTCTGAGGTGTTCCTTTGAACTTCGTCTAAGGTCTCTATTATCTTTTAAATTTTGAAATACAGAACTTACCATTAGACTCTAGAATTACCTGTCCAATGACATATAAAATAATGATCCTAGGAACCCTAGCCTCCAGTATGTTACCTTTCATTAGTACTGTTTAGAAGACTTGAATAAGGAGAGCATGCAAAGTGGATAGCAGAGGCAAAGGCCCCCTGCCCTGAGACACTTCATCTCAGAAAAGCTTCCTTATTAAACCTCTTTTCTTATTAAGACCAGAAAGACCTGACCACTGATTGTTCTCTTGTCTGCCTCATGCTCATTCCAAAAATAGTTCGCTAAGACTCTGCACTACTCAGAGCTTTATCCTGGCCCTTAAAGTATTCCTGTGGGTTTGTATTGCAAAAACAAGGGAACTGGCTAAAATAACCTTAAATAATGAGGAGGATTTTGTATTTTCAGTAAGTCTCTTAGCAAACTGACATCATTATCCACAGACCTGGGAAGCAAAGGATGCCCACCAGGCCTTCAGCTTTCTCTCCCTTCGTTTGCTTTTGTTCTGGTGAGGCTGCCTCTCAGCAGGCCTTAGATGAGCACATTTTGTTCTCAGGATTGGTGATTTTGATCAAGATGATAAAAATTAGTTATATCTTACTTACCTACATATCCTTTCGGCAGGGGGCAATATGGAAACACAGCTCTTCACACATGGCCATCCCTGGTAAATGTCTGTTGCCTTAATGAACTAATGACAAGCAGGTTGAGGATGGCTCTGAGTCTTTGGAATCACAAGGACCGAGGT
Source organism: Carollia perspicillata (assembly GCA_004027735.1). Classification (NCBI taxonomy): domain Eukaryota; kingdom Metazoa; phylum Chordata; class Mammalia; order Chiroptera; family Phyllostomidae; genus Carollia; species Carollia perspicillata. The sequence continues at coordinate 8,834 of PVKM010048048.1, forward strand.
AAGTTTCCACTACATTTTCAGGAAATAGTCACAGACATCTATATGTTTCTCAGTTTATACATCTGCTCCATGAGGTAAATTATAATGATCTTAGTGATTCCCAGACAAGGATGGCATTTTATTTTTCTTTCAAGGATCATTAACTCAAAAAAAAGTCCAAGTTCAAACACGTAACCTAACATATGGTACTCGCTATTTTTTTATGAAAGGAAATTGAAAGTATAGTGATACAAATCCTCTTTGGAATAGGTAAGATTATAAATCCATAGATTAAAACAGTTTACACATCCATTTTTAATTAGAATAGAATACAGAAGAAAAATATTCAGTGAATATAATTAAGTATAGTCCTTGTCTAGATTAGGGACACAAAGAAAGGGTAATGGATATAAATAGAGAAAAAAGCAACAGAGATCAAGAAAATAGAGAGGGAAAAGGAAGAGAAAAAGAGACACATGAGAAGAAATTCAAAGAGTAGTGTCCCCTATTAAATTTTTTTAAAGCAGTCACTGCTACCGGCTACTAAAGTTGGGCTATAATGTTACCCTACAAAGGGGCAAGTGAAGGAACATGTACAAAGGACCCATGGACAAAGACAAGTTGGTGGGGGGCATGAGGATTGAATATGGGAGGGGAAATCAGTAGGGCAGCATAGAGTAATGGGGAAAAACTGTCATTGAACAAGAACAAAAAAAATTTAAATAAATAAATAAAATGAAAAAAAAGAAATGTCAAATTTTGAATTTTCTTAAAGAGCCAAAGGACAATAAGCTATGACCTCAAAATTTCTCATAAAGACTTTAATAAAAGCTTAATATTCACTTAGGAAATGTATATTTTCTACTCATCAGTTATAAGTACGTTTAGCTATAAGTAATGAAAATTTGATTCACAATAGCTTAAACAAATAATTTCTTATTTTTTCACAGAACAAGTTCAAGGGAAGACAATAGCTGGTGTTCGTTCACTGCCCAATGATTTCATTGAGGATTCAGGAGCTTTTATCTCTTTGCTTTAAGATCCTGGCCATGTATTCCTTCTTCTCATCGTCTTCACCTCCTGGTCTTCGGCTCTGTAAGGCATTAGTTTGAGCTTCTATAACTAGCTGCTTCCACCACTTCTGGATCTGGTCAACAATCGTTACACGACAATGTAACATCTACAACAGCAGCATCTTTCAACAGCAACTACTTCCTGCCAAAATCCTTTCCACTTCCTGTATTTAAGTAAGCCTCTTTGCCTACATCATTGCGATACAGAATTTTATTTCCACAAAGAATTTGTGGAAATATCATGGTAGGCAAAGAATTGTACTCTGAACAGTTCACTAAGGCTGCATCCAATCTCACTGAATGTTGTTTTCACTTCCCACCATGTGTTTTATGTTCTCTGGTGTGTGTTACACAACACATGTGTTGCATACATGTCCTCTCTTCTCTACCAGAATATACATTCTTTGTGTACATGTTCTCTCTTATTTGACATTCTGTATGTATCTTGTGGAAATAGCATATTATTGGCATACATAAACATTTGGTAAATATTTGATGAAAAAATAAATAGATGGATAAATGGGTAAATAAATATAAAAGGAAATAAGTGGTATGATGCTTAACAAATATTTAAAGAGCTCTCATTTATTAATTAACTAAAATAGGAAGTAACGTATTCCATTGCTAATTGGTTTTTACTAGGAATATCAGCCAAAACATATCTATGTTTTGGTCTACAATATCTATGTCACAAATCAATTAGAATTCTAAAAACAAAGATTTCCTCCAAAGGAGAAACATAGACTTGAACTTTCAGTCTTGTTTTACAGATGAGGTCATGGCAAAATTAAGTGGCTGACAAAAGTGTTCACATGAATGCTTATAGGAGCATTATCTATAGCAGCTTTAAGAAAGGGAAAAACTCAAATATCCACCAACTCATAAATGGAAAAATTAAATGTGGTGTGTCTATATAATGGGACATCGTTCAGCAATAAAAAAGAATGAAGTACCGATACCTGCTACACATGGGTGAACCTTGAACACATTACACTAAGCTGAATTTACATAAAATGTCCAGCATAGGCAGACCCAGACCGATGGAGACAGAAAGGAGCTCACTGCTTGTGCGGGCTCAGGGAGGAAGAAGGAAGAGCGACTGCTGACGGATATGTGGTTTCTTTTTCAGGTCAGAAATGCTCCAAAATTAGATTGCAGTCATTGTAGAATTCTGTGAGTGTGCTACAGAGCATTGAATTGTATTGTTTAAACAGGTGAATGGTATGGGATGTAAATGCTATTTAAATAATGTTATTCTAAAAGATAAAGATTAGGTGGCTTGCTCAAAATTACAAGAATAGTTGCTAAAGTCAGAATCGTAATCCACGTTTTCCCAACTAGCATAATTCTTTCTCCTCTTTGCTGTTTTCTTGTATGTTGGTTTTTTACTTCCTTATTTTCTTAAAATCTT
>PVKM010048049.1:0-11297 GCA_004027735.1 Carollia perspicillata
AAAAAAAAAACAACAACAACATCAAAAAACAGCAATGCAATACCACTTCACCTGTCAAAATGGCTGTCATAAACAAATCAACAAACAACAAGTGCTGGTGAGGACATGGAGAAAAGGGAACCCTAGCGCACTATTGGTGGAAATGCAGACTGGTCCTGCCACTGTGGAAAACAGTATGGAATTTCCTCAAAAAACTGAAAATGGAACTGCCTTTTGACCTAGTGATTCCACTATTGGGAGTATACCCTAAGAATCTCGAAACACCAAAAGAACCTATGCACCCTTATGTTCATAACAGTGTTATTTACAAGAGCCAAGTGCTAAATACAGCCTAAGTACCCATCAGTAAATGAGTGGATCCAAAAACTGTGCTACATTTACACAATGGAATACTATGCAACAGAAAGAAGGAGCTCCTACCCTTCACAATGGCATGGATGAAACTGGAGAGTATTATGCTGAGTGAAATAAGCCAGGCGGTGAAAGACAAATACCGTGTGATCTCACCTGTAAGTGTAACCTAATGAACAAAACAAACAAATGAGCAAAATAGACCCAGAGGCATAGAAACAAGGAACACACCAACAGTGACCAGAGGGGAGGGGGAAGGGAAATAAGTGAGGAAAGAAGGGGAAGGGTCTAATCAACAAACAAATATAAATGACCCATGGACGGGGATGACAGGGTGGGGATTGACTGTGGGAGTGGGGTGGGGGAGTGGGGAGCAAGGTAGGGGAGAACAACAGGGAAAATTGGGACAACTATAATAGCACAACAACAATTGAAAAAAAGAAACACTATGATCATCCCAATAGATTCAGAAAAGCATGTGACAAAATTCAACATCCATTCTTGATTTTTAAAGAATGTTCAGCAGACTAGGAATCAAAGAGAACTTCTTCAACATTTATCATAAAGGTCATCTATGAAAAATTGAAAACTAACATCATACTTAACATTGAAAGATTGAATGCTTTGCCTTTCAAATTATAGACAAGGTGAGAATGGCCATTCTCACAATTTTCATTCAACATCATACTGAAGATTCTAGCCAGTGAAATAAAGCAAAATAAAAAAGCAAGCAAATAAATAAGAGAAATAATCATTAGAGAAGAAATAAAACTATATACAGATTATTTATGTATGCATAATGTCCAAAATTACTAATAAAACACTACTATAACTAATAAGCAAGTTTAGCAAGCTCATAAGATATGAAGAAAACAGGCAAAAAATCAATCATATTTCTATATACTAGTAACTAACAATAGCAATTATATTTTTGAAGTACCATTTACAATAACACCATAAAATCTAAAATACTTAAGGATAAATTTAACAATATATGTGCAAAGCCTGCATGCTGCAACCTACAAAAGACTGATAAAAACATCAACATAGATGTAAATAAATGGAAAGATATACCATGTTTATAGATTATAAGATTCAATATGAAGATTTTATTCCTCCCAAACTGATCAACAGAGTCAACACAATTTCAGCATAATTTTGCAGAAATCCACACACTCTTTCTAAAATTTACATAGAAAAGCAAAAGAAATAGAATAACCAAAAATGGAAGAGCAAAGTTGGAGGATTCACACTACCTAATTTCAAGACTTAACATAAGGTTACATTAATCAAAAGCTGTGGTTGTAAATAGAGACGTGCAGATCAAGGGAACATGAAGGAGTCCAGAAATAGACCATGCCTGTAATATCAATTTGTTTTTAACACGAGTGCCAAAAAATCCAATGAAGACACAATAGTTTTTTAACAGATGGTGCTGAAACAACTGAAAATTTATATGATCCATTTTGAGTAAATGTTTATACATGGTATGAGATAGAAATGAAGTCTTATTTTTTGTATACAGCAAAAAGATGTGAACACAAAAGATACATGGACAGCAAATAAGGACATGAAAAGATGCTAGTGTAATTTCTTGTACAGAAATTAAAATGAAACCCCAAAATACCACTGCATACCTATTAGAATAGCACAGATAATCATAATGACTTCTAAAAACTGAAAATATAAACTGCTGACAAAAATGTGGAGCAACTGGAATGCTCACATAGTGATGATGGAAATACAAACCTCTACCGCCATTCTGGAAAAAATGCACAGCAGTATTCTATGATTTAAACATACAGGTAGCTTATGACCAAGCACATATACTCCTAGGTATTTACCCAGTTAAATGAAAGCAAATGCCCACACGAAGTGTTCTACTCAAGTGTCCATGGCATCTTTATGCATAACAGAACCTGGAAATGCCCTAGATGACCATCAGCTGGTGAGTGGTAAATAATAAAATAACTTACAGACCTATATAATAAAGTATTTGTCAGCAATAAAAAGGGACAAAAAATGAATGATACATACAACAATGTGGCTGAATCTCAAAAGCTCTATTTTTAAGTCAAAGAAACTAGACAAAAAAGAATACATGTTGCATGATTCCATCTATATAAAATCTGAAAAACACAAAACTTCTTACAGAGAACAGGTTCGTGTTACTTGGGGAGGGGGAGGGGCTGACTCTAAAGGATGGAAATGTTTTATATCTTGTTTGCAGTGGTGGTTACACCACAGTACACATTTGTCAACAGTCATAGGACTTAAAATAGGTTAATTTTATTGAATGTAAATAATACCACAATAAAACTGATTTAAATTTTTTAAAAAAATTTCCTGCTCCCTTTCTCCCTCCAACCAAGGCAAAGACAAGTCCTGGAGAAGCTGCCTTGGACCTAGAGATGGAAGCCTTGGCTGGAAGATGGCGGAGCCAGCCTGCTGTCCCTGGGAGATATATCTTGTTGACACCACTGTATATGTCTCTTTATTATAGCAGCTTAGCCTGCACACTAATTAACAAGCCAGCTTCAGGTTCAGCCTACCTGGTTTTGGAGACCCCAGAACAGGCATTCCCCATGCTTTCGGCTCCTTTCTCAGACTCCATCTGGAGGCAAATGGCTGGAGTGGCCTCTGTTTCCCATCCTCTCGCAGTTCCGACTGAGCAGAAATCAAACACACCCTTTCCTATAGCTCCAGCCAACCTCCTTACATCTCATTGGCTCTGCCTGCATCACATGCCTATCCTTACACCGGTCACCTGTGGGCAGGTGAACACTGTGTTGTGATTAGCCAGGCTCTATCGAGGGAGTGCCTGCGTGGGATGTGGAGGGAGGACACTGGGGTACAATTATGAGAGGTAGGCAGGGTAGCCGCTGGAGAGCCAGAGGAACAGATGGCTCTGTCAGGGAGTGAGTAAGTGGGCAAACGACTCACCCACTCTCACCCAGCAAGAAAGAGACAGGTGTTTGAGGCTTGCCTCCTCTAACGGATCATAAACACATTATTGTTTCTCTTATATCACCCCATGAGCTGGCACAGAGCACTCCATCAATAGCTCCTGACTTGTCCATTTGTTTTGATTTACTTGCCCTCAGCTGGAGTCAACAGTACAATGGCTAAGGAGAGATTCCCAAGGAAAGCATACGATAGAAGGAAAAGACCAGGGCTTTAGCGGGGGTGTGTCTGTGGAAGGAGACCACGATGACAGGACAAGTCACCCATGACTTTGCAAGCGAAGGCTGGGACCTTACTCAAATGTCACATTTTAATGCAAAGGCAGAGTTCCATTCCTCTGAATTCAGATCCAGCCCTAGCAGTTTACAGCTGTGTGAACTTGGACAAGTCACTTAACCTCTCCAGGCATCCAACTTGCCATCTGTAAAACGTAAAAAACACTATTTCCCAGGATTGTGAAAATACAGTTTGATGACGTATGTGGCAGCACTTTAAAAACTAAAACCACAGTTTGAAACTGTGAGGAGCCATCACTGCCCCCATGGGCATGTATCACTTACCCCTTTCCATCTCTTTCTTCCACTCCATACTCTCTGCCTAGGATCTCTCAAACTCACCCTCAGCTTTGACCTCCAATGCTGCATCAGATTTACAGAACAAAGAAAATGCTCCCGTTTGGAAGACATGTGAACTGTTTGCTGTGTCCAGCCTGTTTGCTGTGTCCAGCCTGTTTACTAAAAATGATTTAGTATGTTGCTAAAAGTTGCAGAACTGGACAGCAGTAATGGAGGGACAGAACCCCAAGCCGAGGCTCCAATGACCAAATCCAGAGGGAATTTATAAAGACCCCACTTCCTTGCTTGCTGGGAGGCACCAACTGAGATGAGATGGGCAGCCCTGGAGGGCCTGGTGTGCACAGCAGCTTCCCAGGCCACAAGGCCTGGGGCAGGGGACGGGGGTACTTCTAAGAGCACTCTGGCCAAGTGAAGGGTCTACATTCAGCTGCATAACCGTGTGACTGGGATACAAGAAACTTGTGACCATCTGTCAGGATATTTTGCCAAGCAGCCTCATTTTGGGGGCATCGTTGAAATTGTACCTGGGAGACTCAGTCATAAAACACCAGGCTCTGCAAACAGGAGCTGGAGAGACAACCTTCAGCTAAGCCAGGAGCACATGCCAAGATGCAGAGCACACGTGATCGATCGCTCACACCACAGCACACAGGGAAGCTCACATTCGGGCTCGTAAACCCTCTGATTATTCACACAGGTGCTCTCGATCCAGATGCACATACCTTCAGTCTACCTCACTATTCACATGTGATACATGCTCACCTGCATTCATGAAAACATGCTCAGCATTCATTCATATACACACACTCAGACACACTCATGCACACACTCTGACTCTGAAACCATGCACCCACTCACAGGTTCACAATAACCCTCAGGCTTTCCATACCTCACAAGACACAAGTAGTCATGCAATTCGCCCATGGCCACACACTCAGCCGTATTCCAACATGCACACACTTATACACACACAGACACCTGAAGCTCCACATTTGAAGGCTAAGGGCTTTTCTGTGCATTTCCCAGCCTTCATTTCTTTGCTGACTTGTGTTTTCACTCGAGATCTTGGTTCAAGATGTGTTCCCACTGAGCACGTCATCTGAGGGTTCCTAGCCATATGCTTACTACAAAAATTCTGCCCATGTGTCAGATTCTGGCATGAATAAAATACAGCCCACATACGTGTATACATTGCAACAAGAGCCAGAATGTAGTTCTCGCTGCGGGGTGGATGGGTACTTCAGAGAGAGCCTGGCACCCAGCCAGGAAGGGCATATCTTCCAGACACCTGTCCCGAGGCTGGTCACAGTGCTCCATCCGCTCAGAAGCCCAGTGCCACAGCAGAGCTGCAGTTCCTTCTCCTGTCAGGAGGACAACCACAGTCAGGACCTCTGGGAGCTGAGCCCAGCCTCTGGGAAAGGCCCCAAAGCTAAGGTTCCTGTTGGAGAGGAGAGGGTTAGAAAGGAGCACAGGGCTGCTCAGAGGAGGTCAAGGCTGTGACTTGGACAATTTTGCCCCAGTGACAAGCAGAGCTTTGCTGATTAAAGAAAACAGCCACAAGGAAGCATTACAGGTTTGCAGAGAATAGAGAAGGGGCAGACAGGTGAAAGGAGGTGAGGCAGTCCTGGCAGGATGAAGAGCGAAGTGGCCACGTGAGGCAAAGCTTAGGGCCAGCCATCAGGCCCTGCCACTTGCGAGCTGTATGACCTTGGGCAAGTGACTTAACCTCTCTGAGCCTTCATTTTATCATTGGTGAAAACGGCCTACTAACAGTGCTCAGGTGATAAGGTTGCTGTGAGGATTAAATGAGTGAATAGTAATAATAGATAATTCATTTTATCATTTCCACAGAGCCTGACACCTCGCAAATGCTACTCTTAATTTCTGATTGCTGCTGTAACAAATGATCACACTTAGTGGCTTAAAACAAGATATTTACGGCCTCACAGTTCTGGAGGCTGAAGTATCAAATCAAAGTGCCAGCAGGGCTAGTTCCTCTGGAGGCTCCAGGGAAGAATCCCCCACTTTCCTCATCCAGCTGCCAGGGCTGCTTGCATTCCTTGCCTCACAGCCACATCACTCCAATCTCTGTTCCAGTGGTCACACCGCCTTCTCTTCTCTCAGTCCTCCTGCCTTCTCCTTGCATGGACCTTTGTGATTAAGTTGGGCCCACACAGATAATTTTCCCGTGTCAAGACCCTTATCTTAATCATACCTGCAAAGTCCCTTTTGCCATATTAGGTAACAGGTTCACAGGTTCTAGGCATTAAGACATGAATATCTTTGGGAGAAAAGGGGGCATTGTTCAGTCTACCACATTGCTCAATAAATGTAATTATTATAAAATCCTCCCAGCTTCCTTGCCCAAAGTCATATGAATGGGAGGTACCAGGGCAATGGGCCCAGGTCTCCCTGACCCCAAAGCCATTTCCTTTCCACTCAGCCAGTGGGTTTCGCCCTTGGGCGTCATAAGAATCACCCAGAAGGCTTATGAAAGCAGAAGTTGCTGGGCCGCACTCCCAAAGTTTCTAATTCTGATTCTGGTGTGCAGCCTGAGAATTTGCATCTCTAACAAGTTTGCGGGTGATGCTAAAGCTGCTGTTGTGGGCACCACAGCTTGAGAACTACTGTACTACAACATGCTGCCTGCTGGGAGGAGTGAATTTCCTGTCTTTGCGAGTGTTCAAGCAGAGACTGAATGACCTTTGGTCAAAGAACTCATAGGAAGATGGATTCAACCACACACTCTTTACTGTACTTTCTCACCAAGAGGCTCCCAGGATCTGGGTACTGGATGAGAAGGGTGCCCAGGATCCTACTGGGATGGGCAGGCTCAGCTCAGTCTGTTAGCAGAATGCCCTTTAGAGCTCATGTCTCTTTACCTCCTTTGGAGGCAACCTGGTGCCATAAAAAGAGCCTAAGCCATTGAGTCTGACCTGCCTGGATTTTGACTTCTCCCTCATTTACCCACAGCAAAATCACTCAACCTTCCAGGACCTAAGTTTGCTCTTCTATAAGGTGGAGAGAGCTCAGTGTCTGCCTCTTAGGGTTGTTTTATGGATTAGAAAAAATAATGACATAATATGACTTACACAGTATCTGCACATGGAATGAGCCTCACAATTGTTAGGTCCCCTCCAAGAAAGAAATAGTATGTCTGGTCACAAGATAGTGAACAAGACCCCCCACACAGCCGGGCTGGGGCTATAGAACACAGGAGAAAGATGGGACTTGGAGAGGCTGGCACAGGCAGTAAAAGCCTGGGAACCAGGGAGCAGAGAGCACTGGGCTGGGAGGGCAGTGTAGCCAGAAGTGGAGGAGGTGGAGTTGGGTTGGGAGGATTCCCACCACCCTTCAGTGGCACCTTCAAATCCTTCCCATTGGGCAATTCAAGGGGCCAGATCTAAGCCTGATACTTCCTCTTGGGCTTCTCTACCTTTCTCTCTTGAAAAAGCATCTCTCGTTCCATCTTCAGCCACAAGTGAGAGGAAAGACGTGGAATTATCATTTATCAAGAGCCTGTGTGCCAGGCTCTGTGCTAGATGCTTTACTTATTCTCTCTCACAGAGGCTGCCCACCAAACTGTGAAGCAGATACGCTCATCCCATTATACGGATGGGGAAACTGAGACTCAGAGAGTCTCATCTCCCTTCCTCCCTGTTTCAGGTACACCCATTCATCCCAGCAGCTACATTAGCCTTCTACCTAGTTGCAGGACTTCTGGGACATGGCTCCTGAGTTTCCTTCCTTTGTAGCCATCTGTCTGTCTACAGCATTTTTTTTTACTGGGCCTCTCACAGGGCTGCAAGAAAGCTGGGTGTGTGTGTTGGTGGTGGTGGTGAGGAGGGTGGGGAGACATTATGAAGTCTATAACCATTCATCAACCACCTTCACAGAGCTCTCTCCAGTTTTGCTGCTTATTATTACGATTATTTTCCAGGCTGCATTGCCCACAATGGTTATCGCCTCCAAATCCAGAGGGCCACATCAGCTGCCACTGACTTTTATTCCTGAAAATAAAAATGTAAGCTCCACAACAAGGAAACCACAGGCTAAAGAAACAAAGTCCATAAACTTGAATTTTAAATGTGGACAGACGATGCCAGTAATTCTCCAGGCACTGTGCCAACTCCCACATCCCCTCTGCACCCATTGCACTGTGCACAACTCTTCTCCAGAAAGGGTCCCTGGGGCTCAGAAGGGCCCCAGAGTAGGTGAGTGGGTAGGGTGGCAAATTGGAAGGATTAGCAAGAGCTTGCAGTGGTTTGCACAGCCCCCTCCCCCAACCAGTATACACAGACTTAGGTAAACCTTCTGGTACCCCCCCCCAAAAAAAAGTCAAATAAAAACCATCATCTTTTTGGATATTATGTCTTTGAGTGTTTTCTGTGTGTATAGACTTTTTCAACTAATTTCCTATTTATTGGTCTCAGTGGGAATCTGGTCCCTTCCTAAAGCAGGCTGCTGGAGGCGGGAGGAGCAGCGGTCAGCCTAGGAGTAGGGGCCCAAGAGGCGAGACCTCCTCCAGGCAGGGACCACTTTTTCTGAACACACTTCCCCCGGAGCCTCCCTCTGCATCCTCCAGCCCCCATTCCAATGCCTCCAGTTACTTAATTCTATTTTCATGATATCATTTATCACCATGGAAGTATCTTTACTTGCTAATGCCTGCACCCTCTGCTAGAGCATAAGCGCTCCTGTGCCTTATTTACCTTGATGTTCCTAAGTATGGAATAGACACTAGATAAATGTTTCTGCTGTTATCATAAACCTGTCCCTAGCACCTAGAGCACTGCCTGACCTTTAGTAGGACCTGACTCAATACAATTAAAACAATTGACTAAACAGAGGAGGATGGCCCCCTGAGGGTGGGTGGGGGATGGGAATAGGCACCATATAAGTAAGCATTTCTGTTGTTATTCAGAAACCTTGTCCCTATCCCCTAGAGCACTGCCTGACCTGTAGTAAGACCTGACTCAACACACTTAAAACAATTGACTAAACAGAGGAGGATGGCTCCCTGAGGGTGGGTGGGTGGGGGAGGGCGTTGAGCACTGGCATCTCCCCAGGGCCACAGAATGATCCTGTACAACCTACAGGGTGGAGTGGCTCAAGGACTCCACCCTTCAGCTGGAGAGGACCCAGCCCTCCTCCAAAATCTTATCCCTGAGCCGATGAACTGTTGTGATCTAGAAATCGAAAGGGTTGTAGGTATCAGAGAGTCAGATTTCCCTGAATCATGGCTTACCAGGATGGAAAGTTCTCTCTCATACAGAACAGCCCACCCATCTATTCAAGGCCCTAATCCCAATACTGAAGCCTAGCCCTGGGGACACAGATAAAATCGACCACTCCATAATTTCTAGCATTTGCTCTGAGGCCCACAACCATCCCACCACTAGAACGATGAAACAGACCACTCTCTAGAAGCAACCCCAAAATGTCTCTTCTGTCCAGGTTAACTATTTCCAGTCCCTGTGGTTTTTCCCCCACATGTCCTAGGATTGAGTCCCCTTGCTACCCTGGTTATGACCCTTGAACATGTGTTAATTTTGCAATGCTCCCTTAAAAATATGCTGCCCAGACCAAGAATATGACCATAGGTAGGGTCTGTCTACAGAGCAAGAACATCATCTCTCTCACAAGGCTTCTATTAACGTAGCTCTGAGACTAATTTGCCAAAGCAGAGTGCTGAGCTGAAGAAAAGGGCTGCAGCACTTGTGAGAACCCTGTCACCGTGGGATGGGCCAATGAAGAAGAGCTAGAGGAGGAACTGAGGAGGAGTCAGAGAGGTAGGTCGGGAGCAGGAGAGTGCACTTTCCCAGCTACGAGGATGGGAGAAGCTCCCAAAGCTGCAGGCAGTTAATAACCACACAGATCCTGCAGGAAGACCTAGGTGATGGGACGAGACCATGAACTTCATCTGATTATCCACTTCATCACACCCTTCAAGGCAGATTTCCCATGACATGGAAGAACCAGAAGTTGAAGTACAAGATTCAGAGGAAAAGATGAGAAGTGCAGAAGCAGAGGCAAGGAGCATAGACAACACTTTCAAGATCCAAGGGCAGGATATTGTTGCTGGGAGCTCTGGTGGGCCCAGGGCTAAGGTGAGAACTCAGCATTGAGGTGGACATCACAGTTTGTAGGTCCACACACTTCTTTCTTCTGGAAACCATGTGTCATATCCTTCCCCCCAACCTCAACCATTTGCTTTTAGTGGGACCTGTCTCCAGAAAAGTCCTTGAGTCTGTGCTAGGCCAATCAGAGACCTTCTCTAGGATTTCTCAAATTAGGACCAAGAGAATAGCGTATTTTCCTCTCCAGTGTTGACACGGTGGACTTGTGAGTCCAGAAGTAGCCACTGGTCATGGTCCCCCAACCTGATGGAGCAAACCCACATTGGAGAATTCAGTTGACATATCAGAGAAACAGAAGTCATGTCTTAGCAGCATTTGAGTGTGTGACACTCAACTCTGCCCCTGCCTGGCCTTAGATTTGGCAACTTGAGTCCACTAAATCTAACTGGGTTTCTATCACTTTCAACCAAAAGAATACTAATAGCACAACTGCAGACTAAAAGATAGGTTCACAATCAGTGTGGTACCCAAGATGGTTGATGCTAAAGCCACTCACAGTTAGGGCCAGAGCAGCCTTCAAGGACCTCTCGTCCCTCTTGAATCTTCCATCCCCAGTCTGGTGACCAGAGCTGGCTACTCCCAACTTCAGCCCCTACTATGATAATGGAACTGGCCTGGCTGCCTTACAGAAAAGGTTATTTATTTGCTTCATAAGGAGGAGGGCCCGAGGCATATCATGGCAGGGCCCAAGCTTGCCTTTCTTTTCTATTTCACATCATATTTCACCCTGGCAAGGGTGATTCTTCTTGGCCAGGAAATTGATTTTAAATCACCTTTCTTGCTGCTGACAGCCCCATGCCACCCTCCCTTTCAAGGGCCTTTGCCCCCTCTCTCTCTGCAAAGCCCTCCTCCCACTCACCAACCCCCTACACACACACACACACACACACACACACACACACAGAGTGCTCTTTTCCTCACTGGGGATTTTATCTGTTCCCCATTCCTTTTATTGATGCACTTTTATCACTGACTCCATCTGTGGCACTGAAACCAGTCTGAAGTGATGGGGCCCTGAGAGAGGAAGCCAGCTGGAGGAAATGTGACCTCTAATTCTTGGCACCTGCCTAAGGGAGCAAGCTGGCACTCAACAAGAGGAGTTGACTAGTTTGTTCCAGGAGGAACTTAAGGGGATAGAGACTCAGAGGTGAGGTCTATGCGCTCTATGCACCGACAGCCTCAGATGAGACACAAGATACCAAATGGGAGAAGAAAACATGGAGAGGTGAGTAGGGGAGGAGTGATGCTGCTGACAGAGCTCCTCCCA
>PVKM010048050.1:0-11293 GCA_004027735.1 Carollia perspicillata
GCTTCCTGATGTAACAGAGAAGTGCTCTGATCCAAGGCTATCCCGATCATGAGCACAGCAGCACTGCACTGGCTCTCTCTCCACAGACCACTCCCCGCCCCTCGCTGTTCTGCCCACCGGACTTTCTGGATGGAGGTCGCCAGGCTGCCCCCTGGCCTTCTGACTTCTGGATGGGGAGGGGCACACCCTGGGGATGGCAGGGGGGGAGCGGAGTGACGTTGGGTGGAAGCAAAGTTTTGTTTTTTGCCAATTTCCTTCAGGATGGGTCTCTGCTGGTGGAACCCATCTCTCTGGGATGGTGACGGCCCCTGTCAGTGGCCCTCTCCGTTTCCCCCCCTCTTCTTGCCCCATAGAGCCCAGGGAAGTGACTGTGTCCAGCCCTAGGCCCTGCGTCATCCCTAGTTTCCCCAGCCCTGCCTCTCCCTCTGTAAACAGTCTCTTTAAAAACCTCCATTATCCAATATGACTGAAACATGCATTTACTCCGCAGAGACTGCCAATATTTCAGAAAACAGACCAGGATTATAGGTTAGGGTTGCCCAATTTAGCCAATAAAATATAGAATACCCAGTTAAATGTCAATTTCAAATAAATAATTTTTTTCTTTAGTTCTAAGTATGTCCCAAATATTGCATGGGACAGATACCACATTTAGTATAAGTACGTCCCATGCAATATTTGGAACATAATTCTAGAATTATTCATTGTTTACTGAAAATTCAAATTAATTGATCTGGCAACCCTAATTACAGGCATTCCTGGGTTGATGCTGTTAAAGTTGAATATTTGGCACAACACCTGGTTTCAACTGTTTCTCTCCCACTGGACCATGAGCGGCTTCAGGATAAAGAAATGGGCTTGTCTACTAAGGTATCCCCAGTGCCAGGCACCCAGTAGGTAGGCACTCAGCAAAAATGAACAGAATGACTAACTCTGAAGTGCCTTCAATTTCCAAACCTTCTTAATAACAAGAAAGGTACACCTGTGCCAATGTTACCATTTTCCTTGATGCATGGAAGGAAAAATAGCAGCTTGCCATTTTTTCCCATTGCCCTAATCGAGAGGGAAAAAGGAAACAAAAATCCTCCTTTCACTGATGTGAAAATGTTCATGAAATATGAAGTAATTTCTTTTCTATTCAGTGGTTTCTATGCTTCTTTGGAAAGAAAACCTGTTTATTTAACAAAAGCTGATATGGTTTTATGTGCCAGGCAGTGATCTAGACATAACATGTCCACATCAGCCTATCTAACCCTGACGTGATAACACCCATCCTCAATCTCTTACACGAGATCCCGGGGCAGATATGTTTTCGGATTCAGTACATACATGATTTATTGTGAAACATTCATAACATACAAACCAAGCAAGGTCTAGGACAGTACTTCATAATCAAACACTTTAAATTTCTGTAGCAAAACACACAAATAGCCATAGCCGGTGAAATAAATAACAAGAGCTTCATGTCTGTTCAAGGTAGATTTTGCTCCCAAATCAATCAGGTCCAGTTTAGCTATGTAATGGGTTATACATAAAGTTTCCCTTTTCACATGTTTCTGAATTTTGGAATCAAATAGAAGGAATTCTGAACCTTTAATTCTATCCTCCTCACTTTACAGGTGGAGGAAACGGAGGCTTTGAGGGGTTACGTCTCTTGTCCATGATCCCTCTAAGTGTTGGAGCTGGAATTCAGACTGAGCTTTCTGAGTCGAGTTCACAATCTTAACCACAATCTAGACCTATCCTTAACTGGAATATGAGCTTCCAAATATTAATTTTTCTAGAAATAATTGCAGATTCCAAATGGCTGACTGCAAAGATGTCTAAGCTTATCAGCTGATTAAGGTACACAATGCTTAAATGTTTAACCTTTGTCCCTTCAACAAACAGGTGCCTTCTCTATGCTTATTTAAAGTCTGCTTCAAACAGAGTAATTCTTAGAATGAAACACTGTAGTGATTGCCTCAGCTTCTTTGCTCTGAGGGGCCAAGGCAGCAGCGAGGTGCGAGCCCCGGGAGGCCGGCGTGTGGGCGTGCACAGGAGCGCAGCCCGTGAGGGCCAAGTGTGTGGGGGGAGTATCCGGTGCTCTGCTAGGTGGCCTTAAGAGATGAAATTCCTGGGAAGGCCCCAAGGCTCTGTGAGGGTATCTACAAAGTCAAAACCATTTTCATAATACTAAGAAACTATTTGCTTTTTTCGCTATTCTCTCAGGGTGTACAGTGCAGTTTCCCAGAGGAAACACAATGTGATACTGTAACAAACCGAATGCCTTTCTAACTCAGACACTAAAGAAATTTTCAAAAATGTAAAACAATGTCATTCTCACTAATTTTTATTTGGAAATGTATTTTAATATAAGTATTTTTCATAAAAATGTTATTTGTGTTCATATGTAATATTTTTGAATTACCAAATATTTTTTTTTATTTTTTAAAGATTGTATTTATTTGTTTTTAGAGAGAAAGGAAGGGCGGGATAAAGGGTGAGAAATATCAATGTATGGTTGCCTCTTGTGTGACCCCTACTAGGGAACTGGCCTGCAACCCAGGCACGTGCCCTGACTGGGAATCAAACTGGCAGCCCTTTGATTCACAGCCTGCCCTCAATCCACTGAGCTACACCAGCCAGGACCCAAATATTTTCAATATGTTTTAATTTCTAATAGCACACAAAAGCTCTTAGGGTCCACAACTTTTGAAAGTAAAGGGGTCCCGAGGCCAAGAACTTGGACAGCGCCAGCAGGAGTCTGTGGGCTGGGTCTGTACTGTGTGCTCAGTTGTAGTGTTTCACGTTCCTCTCAACACCACCTGACACTGATCTTAACTGGCTTTAATTTGTACATGCATGTGAGCAGGCAAGACACTGCACGTGCAATTTTTGTGGGTCCTAGGATACCTCCTCCCAGAGAAAGAGAGGGTGCCACAAACTCCCCACAGAAACCTCCTTGCTGAGCATTTCAAAGCAAGTCACTGAACATCTGCAAAAAACTGGACCCTGTCTGTGGCTGCGGAACACAAACCGTCAGGGGAAATTGAAAGAATCATCCTCCTAGGTTCCTCCCCAGACTTCCTGAATTAGAATTTCTGGGGTGAATGTGCTGAAAATCTGTATTTTTGAAATGGTCCTCCCATATGAACTGATGCTTGGTTAGATTTTGGAATCACCCCTGTAGTGAGAGAACTTTATGGTTTCCCTCACCTCTGTGCCTTTGCAGGTGGTTAAGCTTTTCAGAATACCCTCCCTCCCCTTTCATCTGCCCTTGACACTCCAAAAAAAGAAAAAAAAAGACCCAGCCTTCAACAGTCAGCTTAAGTTGCCAGCTACTCCCTCAGGCATTTGAAGAGTGAATCACCTTCTTGCATTCTTGGTGCTACAGAGATGCCTCTAGGATCAACCACAGTGCAACAGGACAGCTGCCTCTCCCAGCATTTGGGGTTGTGAGCTCCTTAGGCGGGAGCTGGGCTGTGCTCCTGCTGCAACCACAGGGCAAAGCACAGAACTTGATAATCTCATTCAGGTGGAACAGGCCAACAAGGCACAGCCACTCCCCAGGAAACATGTTCTCCACTGAACTAATAAAAATTCATTGAAATGTATTTGTGATGTATTATGTATGTATTATCCTTAAATGTCTACTTTGACAATACACATTTGTCAAGAACATGACATTTTCCACTCAATCATTACTAAGGGAAAATGCATCACTGATTACAGTAGTACTTTCTATTTAATAAATGCCATTGAATCCTCTTCACCTCAGAGAAGCTGACTTCCTTGGGGTTGTCTTTCGGCTGCAGAAGCAGACGCTGATGTGTCATGATCAGCAGAGGGGCTGATTCTGTTACGGGTAGACCTGCCTCACGGCTGGTTGACACATCTTGCCTTCTAAACTGTGTTTTTCTTTACTTAGGGAAAATGTGTTTCTGCCTTCGTGGCTATGGCATTTAATAAGTCATTCAACGATTCTTATCCAGAACAAGGTACTTTTCTGGGTTTAGGAATACAAAAGTGAGTGAAACACTGACCCTGTCTCCTGATGGCTACAAGGGTCTTGCTTGAGCACACTATTGGTGAACAAAAGAACAAAGCACCAAGGCAACATTTATTTCAGACCTGCTCTGGCCAACAGGCAGAGCCCAGACAGTTCACGGGATCTCTGATGAATGGCACACAACCCTTCTGGGGTACCAGCTTCAGGAGAATGGACCATAGCACTGCCCAGGCTACTGCACATGTGCCAGGAGCCCTCACAGAGCACTTGCAGCTGGTGGATTTTAGAGTATTTACTATGCATTTATTTGCAAGTTAACTAGCAACTTGCATGCAGTCATTTTTTTGATCTGTACATCATTGATTTTTTAGTTAAAAAATATATAAAATATATCTTTCCTGTTAACAGAAATCTCTCGAGAATATCTTCTCCAACTTCTCTCTATAAATATTGCATCTCCTTTTCCTCCAAAGGAGAATTCAAATTCAAGCAAAGAAAGGAAACATGGTTCATTAAACTTCTCCAGACCGGATTTCTTTCATTTTAAAAGGAGAATAATACTAGCTAAATTCCAGAGGCAACCTAAACAATTCCTCCGTTTCTCTGAATAAAACATAAGAATTTTTTTTTTTTGAGGAAGACCATGTGACAATTTCACATGTGATCTCGGACTGAAAGCTAATGCAATTGTTTAAGTAGCTACTGCTGCCGCTGTTATGCGTCTCTTTGTAAGGCACGGATGTAGTATAATACGATACTGACACAAGGATGAGTCAATTTAGAAAGCCAACTGTTTTTCCTTTTCTCTGGCTGGAACCATGGAGGGTACAGATGAGCAGAAGAAGGAAGTTCCTGCTGTGCCAGAAACCCTTAAGAAAAAGCGAAGGAATTTTGCAGAACTGACGATCAAGCACCTAAGAAAGAAATCTGTGCAAAGATGCTATGAAAGGCAAGCAGGAAGCTTATCTATGAAAAAGCTAAGCACTATCACAAGGAATACAGGGAGATGTACAGAACTGAGACTGAATGGCTGGGATGCCGAGAAAAGCTGGTAACTTCTCTGTACCTGCGGAACCCAAATTGGCATTGGTCACCAGGATCAGAGGCATCAATGGTGTGAGCCCAAAGGTCCGAAAGGTGCTGCAGCTTCTTTACCTTCGCCAGGCCTTCAGTGGCACCTTCGTTAAACTCAGTAAAGCTTCAATTAACATGCTGAGGACTGGAACCACATATTGCATGGGGGTACCCAAACCTGAAGTCAGTAAATGAACGGATCTACAAGCATGGGTATGGCAAAATCAGTACAAAACGAATTGCCCTAACAGTGCACCGACTGCTCAATCTCTTGGTAAATATGGCATCGTCTGCATGGAGGGTCTGATTCATGAGACTGATACTGCCGGAAAACGCTTCAAAGAAGCAAACAATTTCTTGTGGCCCTTCAAGTCATCTTCTCCATGAGGTGGAATGAAGAAAAAGACCACTCATTTGGGAGAAGGTGGAGACTCCGGTTAACAGGGAGGGCCAGTTCAACAGGCTTATTAGAAGGATGAACTAAGGTATCTACCAGTTATTTTTGTAATCTGGCCAGTTAATAAACAGTGACTGCTTTAAAACTGGGGGGAAGAAAGCCAACATTTTAAAGCTTTCTGTTAGCATGGCTTCCGGGTCACACACCTGGGAAACCAGAGTTTAAGATGAAAAAAATGACACATCAGGATGGGGTAAACATTGCTTTCGGAAAAGCTGGAAGCAGCTTTAAGGAAAATCATGGCCTTTAACATATTTAGTTAAGAGTTAATTTAATCACATTAACTCACAAGCGTTAAAGTATCCTTCAAGTCAAGAACTATAATTTAGACCCTGACCAAATATAGTTGTCCCACAAAGTCACCTCTGGCTCTTCCCAGATGCTCCTCTTTCACAGAAGGGTGACTTAAGTCAGCAATGACTGCACAGGCACTGATGTTAAGCCAACATCAGATTTAATTTGTAAGCACAAGCTTTTCTTATACTTCCTCACTCTTCATAGAAAAGCTCTATTTTCTGACGAGACTTCTTGAAAAAGTGCCCATTTCTGTTCTGTTAGTTTTGAGTTCTAGGTACCCTTTTTAATTTTTTTAAGCCCTCGCCCGAGGATATGTTTATTGATTTTAGAGAAAGAGGAAGGGAGGGAGGAAGGGAAGGAGGAGAGAAACATTGAGATGAGAGAGAAACATTGATAGGTTACCTCCCAATTCATACCCTGACCAGGGATCCAACCCACAACCTAGGTATGTGCCCCAACTGAGGCTCTCACCTGGGAACCTCAACCTTTTGGTGTACAGGACAGCTCTCCAACCAACCCACTGAGCTACCTGGCCAGGGCTTCTAGGTACACTTTTTATATCAGTGACCAACCTGCCTGTGTGCGTGCTGACAGTCACTGTCCCACATGTCCCAGCTTGTCGACAAGGGAGCAGACTGACAAGGGAATGAATAGTCAACAAGCAATGAACAAACCCTACTGCCTTTCTAGGTTCATTGCATTCAACCTCCCCATCGAGGCATCCCAGACTTCTCATATTCCTCTTGACCTGCTATGAGTTGAATTACATTCCCCACAAAAGACAGGACAGCATCCTAATCCTTGGTACCTCAGAATGTGACCTTATTTGGAGATAGGATCTTTACAGAGGTAACCAAGTAAAATGAGGTCATCAGGTTAGGACCTGATCCAATGTGACCGGTGTCCTTATAAAAAGGGGAAATTTCAGCACAAACACATTTATAGTGAGCACACCTAAAGAAGATGAAGGCAGAGATCAGGGTGACATTTCTATAATGCCCAAGACTGTCAGTAAACAAAACACCAGATGCTAGTGTAGCGGCATGGAACAGATTTCTGTCTCACAACCCTCTAGAGGAACCAACTCTGCTGACACCTTGATCTTAGACTTCCAGAACTGCGAGGTAATACATTTCTACTGCTTAAGCCACCGGGTATTTGGTACTGTGTTATGCAACCCTAGCAAACTAATACAACCTCTCTAGTTCTTCAATTATTTTTCATTTTCCAAGCTGTTCTAAGCCCTCTGGTTGCAGAAGGCATGCTTGGCACTCCATCAGTGTGTTCCATAACCCCTGGCCATGGGCTGCCCTCCACTGCACACACTGAACAAGCACAGGTTGAACCAGACTGTGAATGTCACCAGGGAGTGGTAGCACAATTCATGGGGAGGCGGTGGCTGCGGGACCACTACCACTTCTCTCCAGAGACTGTGTGACTCAGAGCCCCAAATGAACCAGAGCTGGCTTCTCTCCCACGGCCAGCTTACCGCTCTGTCTCTAGCAGAAGAGAGACGAAGAACAAAGAGACTGAATGGCCTATAACAGGAATTGGATTTGCTGGAGATGTTTATAATAAAAATCGTTAAATGTATTATAAGGCATATGATAAATCTTAGTGGAGCTGAAAGGGCACACAACCAAAAGATAAAAAGAAATACACAATTTTTCTTAATACTGCTGAGTCTTTGTGCTATTGCTGTTCTAAAGATATACTATTAGAAATAACTTTTTTCTTATATTTCTATTTTCTCTTATTGTAAGAACACACAAACACAAAAAGAAGAATAGAACATGTATCAAAATAGCCCTAGAAGTTCTGTCTTTGAAGTTGGGAACACTCTAAATGTTCAACAGCAGACAGGTTGGCCCGCCATTTAGCAGCAGAACGATACAATGGCCTGATGTCACGGCTACTGAAAATGACAAACATGTGGACTATACCAATAAACATAAAAGTATATGTAAAAAAGTATGCTAAATCAAAGTGTGCTTTGAAAAGAAAGAAGTAAAAATTGGTAGTTACAGAATAGTCGTGGGATATATAAAGTACACACAGGGAATATAGTCAGTACTACTGTAATAACTGTGTATGGTCCCAGGTGGGTACTAGACTTATCAGGGGGATCCCTTTGTAAATTATATAAATTCTTACCACTATGCTGTACACCTGAAACTAATATAAAATAATATCAAATGTCAACTGTAATTGACAAGTTAAAAAAAAAAAAGATCTGGTTTGCCCACTTTGTCCAAATGACTCTGAACTGGGTTTTCCAAGGGCAACCGCCCTGCCCTAGGCAGGCGTTGGCCCGGTCATGGCAAGCCAGGCTGCTGCACAGTCACCTGTCTGCCTGCACTGAAGGGAACCAGAGTTTCGGCACCCTGAAGCTGCCCTTTGGGGACATTGATTTTCAGTGGTGTATTAAGAAACAAGACTCAGAAGGAACCTTTGACCCTCCGCCCCTTTCTGCGCAAGAGATTTACACAGAGAACCTGCTTCAGGGAGGACATCTTCGGCTGCTGCCTCCGCCTAATCTGATTAAGTCTGGCAAATGAGAGGGCTCTGGGCTGGGGCCTGTTAGCTGTGTCCCACTGTTTCTGAGTTGCCCAGCCAGCATTTTCTTGCCATGTATGTTCCCCTCTTCCTCATCTCCATGTAAATCATACCCATTCTCACTTCTGAAGTCCAGTACCCTGTACCTCTCCTTTGCTCCTTTCTCCAAAATGTCCTATTTCCCAATATTGCTTCACTATCTTTTGAGTATCATGCCTGTGTGAATTCCCCATGCACATGTATTAAAAACTTCATTTTCTCCTGTTGAAAAACAAACAAATAAACAAGTGCTTTAAAATTAATTATAATAATGTAAAAACCAAGATCACTGACGTACTTGTAACTTCTAATTCTAAAATTATCTGAAATGTACCACCCTGAGCAATACTTTAAATTTCCTAGCCCATTCTTGGACTTATAACAGGTATAGTATTTCTGCCTTTGTGAAAATAATTGCTGCCCAGAGCAATATAGTGCTCTAAATAAGTCACTGTACTCTGCAGGGCAGCTTTTAAGGAAACTTCAGCTTTAAAAAGCCGTAAAAAGCCTACTATGGATTTTACTACCCAGTAAGATGGCTGGACTGGAATTTTTGGATACAATGGGGAGAAATCATGTGCTATGTTCTGACAGCCCTGCTCAACACCTGGGGTAGACACAGTTTAAGCTACTGAGTGAAAAACAACTTACTGTGCTAAAACAACTTCAACACCGTCTTAGAAGTCAAAATTGAATAAGTTTGACATGTATTCTTCACATGTAATAAATTAATTATTTACTAAACTATTAGATGAGTAAACTTCCTTAAATTAAATATGCTTTAATTCTAGTATAACACAGAGATTGAGTCTACTCTCGATTCTGCATAAACTGACTCTCTGCTTCAAATTCTAATTAAATATTTAATTAGAATTTTAATTCTAATCCTCCCCAGCTCTGTAAAACTTTGAGATAGAATCAAATGTTTACTTTTTTAACCTTTTCAAAACAACTATTATGTTTTGGGTACTTGATATTCACATGTGTTTTTGTAGCATGATTCTCTAAGAATAAAACTGATTTTACACTCTTAATATTTTATATATTTCCCACACATTATATTATAAGTAATGTTTAATAATCAGTGGATAAAAAGCCAAAGAGAAGGAAAAGTGAAGAAACTGTTAATGCATGCTTAATTGCAGACATCAATCCAAGGTTTTTGTTAAAATTAGTAACTATTTTATGGAAACATGTACCTACAAATTAAAGTCAAAATTTTTGAAAAGTAAAACTCTTAGGATGGTAGTTATGTATCTGTGTGACTAGACAGATTTTAAATACATAAAAATACATGTATTAAATACAAATAAATTCAAATATACCTGTTAAATGTATACATAAACTTTATTTGGAGCCACTATATGTGCATACTTCATATGTGAGATATTCATTTACATATATAAATCAAAGGTTTAAAAAGCCAGCTAAAAATGTACAATATATACTGCATATACTCAAAAGTAATAAAATCAGTCCTACATTAAATATTTGTGTGTGGTTTTTTTTGGTTAAAGAAAGTATTATGTAACCACTTCCTTATTAGTAGTGGCTAGCCAAGAAAATTGTAATTCTCAAATTAATGAGTTTCTTACAGATTTCGGTCAAGTGCTCATTTATGAATTTGTGTTAAATCTCTGAGAAGGTACAGTTAAATCTATCTCCCCCGGCTCTTTACATAATCTGTGCTGCTAACATGAGCATTACAGCAAAACAAGTCTTTGTTTTAAATTAGAAAGAAAAAAAGGCTCAGGATTTGGTAGGTCACCATTATATATCCCCAACAGTCAGCCTGACAAAATTTGTATTTCTTGTCATTTGTCAAAACGCCACTAGAAAGTTTTGCTGCACGCGGAAACAAAAGATGAGGGCTACTCAAGCTTTTGTACCACCTCCTATACTAATATACCTAGAGAAAAGTTGATTATTAAACTGCCAAATTTAATCTAATTGAAGCCACATACAACTCCAGAATCCTGAGTAAAGTTAGAGGAGGAATTTAAAATATTCTCAGTAGTTGCCCATCTTAAACTCAAAGAGTCAAATGTTGGGCTTCAGGAAAAAAAAAGTTAGTAAATCATCATCATCCTTCCCCCACCCCCGCCACATAAAAACAGATTTAGGCAAGAATAATTTATGCTAACACTGGAGGGTGAAGTCTAATGATGAAAAAACCAATTAGATTATATGAAACATCCCCAAGAATTATTTGTTAATTACAAAAGTAAAATCAACAAATGTATGGTTAAAAATCTTGTCCAATCACCTAAACAAAGGGATTAAAGCAGCACCACCCACAATGTCTGCCTCGATGCGATACACTGAGAAACACTCAATGTCACCTGGGACCTTCCTGCCAAACGTATAATCTGAACCTGATCATGAGGAAACAGACAAATCAAAATGAGTACCGTATTTTTTGGACCATAAGATGCACTGGACCATAAAATGAACCTAGGTTTTAGAGAAGGAAAGTAGGAAAAACATTTTTGAAGCAAAAAATGTGGCAAAATATTTAATAACCCGTGACCCCGCTCCACCGCCACTCCCCGCCCCACAGTGAGCCAAGTAAGCTACATTCGGACTGTAAGCCACACACCCCTTTCCCCCCAACTTTGGAAAACAGTGTGTCTTATAGTCTGAAAAATACAGTAGCATTCTACAAACTCCTAGGCACCTCAAAAAAATTTAATGTAATGTAATGTGAGGACAAAAAAAATAAAGCTGCAAGATGAAAGGTAACACACATAAAAGCTAAATGCAAAGTGTGGCCCTAGACCAGTAAAAAATCTGCAATAAAGGACATTGTTGGTATTACTGGTCCAGTTGATACAATTTGCAAAAATGTATAGATGGTAGTTTTCCAGTAATGTTACCAA
>PVKM010048051.1:0-11297 GCA_004027735.1 Carollia perspicillata
CTGGGAGGAAAGAAAGGGCTACAGTGTGCAGGGAGAAAAAGAGCTGAGGGAGACAGACAGAAGGCTGAGTTGGTGGGGAGAGAGAAGGGGAGGGGAGGGGAGGGGAAGGGAGGGGAAGCTAGAAGAAGAGGGTGGAAAAAGGGAGGAAAGAGAGGAGAATGAGCATGATTGGGAGGTGGCAAGAGGAAGGAGAGAGAGTGGGAGGGAGGGTTTTCTTTGTTCTTCTTTCTCGGAGACAGAAAGAGGAGGCAGGATAAGGCAGACCAAGGGGTGGTGGCACTCCCATGGTTTCTCCCAGGTAGGTCCTTTGGCTGGGGAGGGGCATGTATTTACAGCCTAGCTGCTGCATCCCAGCTGGAGCCGACCCAGCCTGCCAGGCACCTGCTAGAGCTATTTCTGGAATGTAGAATCTGGGTCAGAAAGGGGGAGGGACAAAGGTGGTAGCATTGGCAGCTGGGAAGCTGGCTAGCTCTGATTGGGTGGGTGGGTGGGCACTCCATACTCTGCTCATGGCCACTCCGGAGGGGTCTGTCCCTCCCAGGCTCTCACTGTCTCAACAACCTCCCCCTACATCTATCTGCCCCCTGCCTATGTGCCCACCTGAGAGTGACAAAGAGCTTTCATGCCCCGAGGCAACTAGGGGCTCAGAACAGCTGTAGGTGGTGGTGGGTGGGGCCCAAAGTATTCACTCTTTGGAGACAGATGCTAAGGAAAGGGGGCAACCTCCTGAGCAGGGTGACCCCTGAGGGGAGACAGTGGATGAAAGAAGCTGTGCCTGTGTGTCTGTGTGTTTCTGTATGGAGAGAGGTGATTATGGGCAGGATTGCCATGATGGTTGTACAGTTTTAACACTGATTAAGGATGCCACATATAAGGGGGCGTGCCATTCATGACAAAGACAGAATCGAATTATGATTATGGCAAATTTCTGGCAGATGGCAGTAAAGGAGATTATGCTAATAGAAAATTATACATTATGACAATTTTTCAAGAGACAGCAGTTATGTGTTGGGAGGGGCACCCTTTTCCAACCCAGCACAAAGGTACTGTATGGACCAACTGTGGCTCTGGGCACAGATCTGAAAATCTGGTGGCTTTGATTTTCCCTGGAAAGTAGATGAGTTTTATGAGCATGAGGGAGGGGATCGGAGGGTGGAGGAGAGAGAAGCAAGTATTTAGTGCTCACTGTGGAGACTTGGAGGGAGGGCTGACCAGGGAAACATGGACAATGAAATTATTTGGTGGCTCCAATCTGCTAGAGGCAGGGTGTCCTCAGAGGTGTGGAGGTGGCATGAGCCTTGGAGACACACATGCATGTGAGTATGTGTGCATGTGTATATAGAGATTATGTGTACATATGAGAATATCAGTGCGTGTGTGTTTTCATATTATATATAGGTCTAGGGGTACAAAAACTTTACATATACGTGCACACATGTCTGGGTAGGTGATACTGTTTGGAATGTTTTGGTTTAGGCTAAAGCCCCAGTTGAGAATAATTGAAGCTCTACATCCCTACATTTAAAGCCAAATGATGAGAACTTCCGGTCAAAATGAAGGTGTAGGTAGGTATACTTTGTCTTTTTGTACAACCAAAAGGACAACAAATTTAAAAATAAAAAATAACCAGAACTGCCAGAAAATCAAACTGTATGGAAGTCCAACAACCAAGAAGAAACATTCATTCAGACTGGTAGGAGGGGCGAAGATGGGCAGCCAGGGCAGAAAGGAGGCACAGTGAGGCAGGGGCTGGCAGACAAGGTGGTCCCACATTTGCAGGTGGGTAAACTGGGAGGAACACTGGGGAGTGGGACAGACCAGCCAACCCAGGGTTCCAGTGTGGGAAAAGAAAGCCTCAAAATCTCTGGTTGTAAAAACCTGTGGGGGCTGCCGCAGTGGGAAAAACTCCCAGCCTCACAGGAGAGTTCGCTGGAGAGATGCACAGGGTCCTAGAACATACACAAACCCACCCACCTGGGAGTCAGCACCAGAAGGGCCCAATTTGCTTATGGGTAGTGGGGGGAAGTGACTGAAAGCTGGCCAAGAGCTGAGCAAGTTGCACTGTTCTCCGACCCCTCCCCCACATACAGTGCTGCAGTGAAGTGAATTGCCCCACCCTGGTAAATACCTAAGGCTCTGCCTCTTACAACATAACAGGTGTGCTGAGACAAAGAAATATGGCCCAAGTAAAAAAACAGATCAAAGTTCCAAAAATAGAACTAAGCAATGAAGAGATAGCCAACCTATCAGATGCAGAGTTCAAAACTCTGGTAATCAGGATGCTCACAGAAATGGCTGAGTATGGTCGCAAAATAGAGGAAAAAGTGAAGGTTATGCAAAGTGAAATAAAGGCAAATATACAGGGAACCAACATGAAGGGAAGGAAACAAGGAATCAAATAAATGATTTGGAGCATAAGGAAGAAATAAACATTTGACCAAAACAGAATAAAGAAAGAGGAATTCAAAAAAATGAGGAAAGGCTTAGGAACCTCCAGGACAACTTTTAATGTTCCAACATCTGAATCATATGGGTGCCAGAATGAGAAGAGGAAGAGCAAGAAATTAAAAATTTATTTGAACAAATAGTGAAGAACTTCCTCAATCTGGCAAAGGAAATAGACTTCCAGGAAGTCCAGAAAGTTTAGAGAATCCCGGAGAAGTTGGACCCAAGGAAGCACACACCAAGACACATCATAATTACATTACTCAGGATTAAAGATAAGGAGAGAATCTTAAAAACAGCGAGAGAAAAGGAGACAGTTACCCACAATGGACTTCTCATAAGACTGTCAGCTGATTTCTGAAAAGAAACCTTGCAGGCAAGAAAGGGCTGGAAAGAAGCATTCAAAGTCATGAAAGGCAAGAACCTACATTCAAGATTGCTCTATCCAGCAAAGCCATCCTTTAGAATGGAAGGGCAGATAAAGTGCTTAATGTCAAGTGAAAGGAGTTCATCATCACCAAGCCCTTACTATATGAAATATTGAAGGGACTTATCTAAGAAAAAGAAGATCAAAAATATGAACAGAAAAATGACAACAAATTCACAACTATAAACAACTAAACCTAAAAAACAAACAAACAAACAAACAAACAAAAAAACCCAAACTACACAACTAGAACAGGAACAGAATCATAGAAATGGAGATTACATGGAGGGTTATCAGTGGGGAGGTGGAGGGGGCAGAATGGGGGAAAGGTACAGGGAATAAGAAGCATAAAGGGATTTCCTCGCTGGTATAGCTCAGTGGATTGAGTGTGGGCTGCAAACCAAAGGGTTGCCAGTTCGATTCCCAGTGAGGGCACATGCCTGGGTTGCAGGACAGGTCCCCCAGTAATAGGGGGAGTGCAAGATGCAACCACACATTGTTTCTCTCCCTTTCTCCTTCCCTTGACCTCTTTCTAAAAAAAATAAATATTAAAAAAAAAGCAGCATAAAGGGTAGGTACAAAATAGACAGGGGAAGGTTAAGGATAGTATAGGAAATGGAGAAGCCAAAGAACTTACATGTACAACCCATGGACATGAACTAAGTGGGATGAATGCTGGTGGGAGGGGGGTGCAGGGAAGAGGGGAATAAAGGGGAGAAGAAAAATGGGGCACCTGTAATAGCTTAATCAATAAAATAATACTTAAAAAAATTTAAAAAGCCAAATGCTGAGTCATCCATGTGGGCTGTGCTGGGTGATGGGGTAGGCTGTGAGTGATTGAGATTTTGGCCTCAATTCCCAATCCTTTCCTCAATTCATGCCCTTTGCTATGTAACTGCAGCTTCCCCCACAAAAGGTGGCATGTATTTCCCTGGACCTTAGCCTTGGACTCATGTGAGTTACTTTAACCAACCAAATATAAACAGATATAACAGAGACTTGAAATGTGCTTGCGAAATGGGGTTTGCCCTTTTATACTTCTGCCACCACCATGAGAAGGGCCTGGCCAGGGCAGCGACTCCAGGAGGAGGAGGAAGGACAGGCAGAGCAGAACCGGACAACCTGCACACTCATGAATGAGAATGCATGTGTATTATGTGTGCCACTGAAATTAGGTGCTTGTTTGTTACACAGCGTTATTGTGGTAATCGCTGGCAGATAAAGAAACTGGTACCAAGAGTAGGGTGTGTTAGCAACAAAAACATGTACCATTAGCTCTGGGACCAAGTGGTGAGCAATAGGGAAAATGTTACAGGAGGCTTGACAAAAGGTGACTCATATTAAAGGTAGAAATGAAATGCTTGGTAAAACTGCCAATCTACAG
This sequence comes from Carollia perspicillata, assembly GCA_004027735.1. Taxonomy (NCBI): domain Eukaryota; kingdom Metazoa; phylum Chordata; class Mammalia; order Chiroptera; family Phyllostomidae; genus Carollia; species Carollia perspicillata. The sequence goes on from PVKM010048051.1 coordinate 4,257, forward strand.
TAACTTGAACGGAGTACGAGGATTTGGGCAAGATAGTACCTAGGCAAAATGCTGAAAGCAAAAGCTGGCTCCTTTGAGCTGTATTTGATAAGGATTTAGAAGAAAGAGAATTCATAAAAGAAATAGGGCCCCAGACAGGGAGCCCAGTTGGTTAGAGCATCATTGTCCCAATACGCCAAGGTTGCAGGTTTAATCCCTGGTCAGGGCACATACAAGAATTAACAAATGAATGCATAAGTGGGTGGGGAAGCAGATCAATGTTTTTCTCTCTCCCCCACCTCTCTAAAAATCAATTAAAAAAAGAAAAGAAATAGGAAGTATTAGAGGGTAGAGTGTATTTGGAGGGAATATAGAGGGCCCAGAACTTGTTGAGTTGGAAAATAAATCTATTAACTCCAGTCTCTCCTACTGTTAAATCATTCTCAAATTAAGATACAAATCAAACCAATGACAAAAGACAGAGATCAAACCCAGGGCACAGACAGTCAAGATATAGCATGTGGACAAGATCAAATCAAGGGTGTGGTTGTAACATCTTTTATTAATACTATAAAATAACGAGGTACTCTCCAGCAGATGCTCTCAGCTGCTCAAAGGGGCATCCAGAAAGCTTCGAGGGCTTGGCCGCACGGAAGCCTGATGCACCCAAAGTAGTCATAATTGAATGTAGAGAGACTGGCCTGACTCAAAAATAATTGTGGGTGTGGCTTTGGCACATGGAGTTAAGTGTAATCAAATACAGAGAAAACCCATAAAGTGTCTGAGGTAGGTGTGTGGCCCAAACTATGATCAGCTTAGGCAAAAGGGACTGAGACCATTCAAGATATAAAAAGACATCTGGGTCCCTCTCTTCAGGGACAAAGCAGGCGAAGAAAGCTATTCGGCAGCCCAAAGGGTACGTTTTTCAATGCTCTCTTCAGAAGTGTCCAAAAGTGAATAGAAAAGGAGGGGCTTTCAGAGAGCAGAGCCGAGAGCTTTGGAGAACAATGGATTAGGGAATCAACCCCAGGTGGTACAGCTTGGGCCTCATCAAGGGAAATTTCCTATCCGAGAGTATTTGTCCAAATTTGTCCAGAAGGACTTCAGAATGGCCGCGGATCAGTAAGTCTCTGAATTCCTTCTCCCTCTTTCTGCACAGCAGTATGAATTGCAATTAGTCTGTCCCTATTTCGGCAATGTATGCTGGATGTATGGGGAACTGGGGGTGGGAAGTGGATAACTTTCTCTTTAGATTTTAGGTCACTCAATCAAGAGGAGTCACATCCAGACCTGGCATAGATCATGAGATCTTGACATTGTGATTGAATGAGACTTTGGGGAGAGGTCTTCAGGATAGGCATATTTTCTAAATCAGTATGGCCAAAAGAGTCGTCTGTTCTAGATTGAATTACTGATGCTGATTCTTCATTCCTCCCTGGATCTAAACCCTTTGCCACATAAATACAGTTTCTCACACAAAGGTGGGTGTGTACTCCTCTATCCCTTGTATTTGAGCTTAGTGATATGACTTGTTTTAGCCAACAGAATTTTAGCGACTGTTATACAAGCAGGGGCCTTGAAATGTGCATGTGGAGTTAGGTGCTTCTGCCATCACCATGAGCGCATGCCCTGGCTAGGCCACTGATCCCATGAGGACGCTTTGGCTCCAGAAGTGGAGCTGTCCAAGCTGATTCACAAACTTGGGAGCAAGAAATAAATGTTAACTTTTGTATTACACTGATTTCGTGGTGGTTTGTTATGCAGTACTACCCTAGCAATAGCTAACCAATATAGGAACCCAAACAGTTCTGAGACTTGTAGCCCATCACCCATCCCCAGCTCATTCATGAGTGATGGAGGTTGTGGGAGATTAGTGAATGAGAGGTTATTTGAAGAAAACTGCTGGGGTGCTATTATGTCCCCCCAGGCCCACTTCATACTTAGAGAACTTGGCAAGGGCCTGATGATGTGGGGAATCTACCTCTTCACCCAAGGCTCCTATGGGACAGTAGATGACTGCCTGGGAGATCGGGGCAGGTATCCCCTGGATCTGGAGGCCACAGGATGTGGGCCTCAACACCTGCTTGGAGACCGGTGAGGCCAGCAGTGCCACCTGCATGTGATTGCAGGTCTAGAAGGAGGGCTGTGGCAGACCAACCCAGACCTTCAGAGTGCCACAAAGCAAAGGCCTCATTTCTCATGGGTTACGTGGGAGCCAAGGAAGAAAGTAGGGCTGGAGTTGTCTTCAGAGAATTCTGCTCTGGATGGCTGCCTGGCAGGGCCGGGCCCCCTAGCAAAAGTAAAAGGCTGAGTGTGGGGGAGGGGGTCCACAGGATGGAGGAGCTGAGGGGGAATAAGAAACAGTGGGCTGGAGGAAGGCTGCCCGTGCCAGGAAAGAAGGCACCACGTGGGCCATGCAGGCCAGGAGGAGCTCCAAGTGCACCCTCTAGGAGAAGAGCCAGCATGTGGCATCCGTCATACAGAAAGTCCTGATGCCAGACAACACCTGCACTAGCGACCTCCCTCTCCCACCTGGAGGGACCAGAAACAGCCACTGGCAAATGAGGAACAGAAAAGACACTGACCACCATGCCCAACTGCAGGTGCAGGAGATGTCGAGGCAGACAAGACTGAGGTCTGAAATGAAATGAGACGCGACTAGACTCTTAATACCTGACAACGAGACTGTTCCTTAAGGGCTAAAAACGACTAGAAGAGCTCAAGGATCCACCCATATGTCATCCAGGCAATAGGGAAACAAAGTGGCTTCTTGCTCTGCCCTCCCTCAAAAGCCAGTTCATTCAGCCAACAAGCTGGTCTCCTGCGTACATGTGATCCACAGGATTCAGGTTCATTTATGAACATCGAACACCAACTGAGTACTTGAAACAGCTGTCTCTTTTGACAACAATCCAACCCTGACTGCCTTCAATTGCTAGGAAGCTCACAGTCAAGTCTGAAACCAGTGTTAACAGCTACCGCTTGTCAGCTCCTACTGTGTGCAAGCCCCTGATAAACACAAATAAACACTTCCTATGCTAAGTCTTAGTTTCATCTCCCCAAGAGCCCCCTGGGGTCTGGCTTATGCCCCGGTTCATGTATAGATGGGAAACTGAGACTCAGGGAGAAGCAGCTAGCCAGAGCAAGCTCAAAGCTCTCTCTCTACTAAGCTGGATATTGTGGTATGGTTTCCCTTGGTGCTGATTTTGTTGATTTTCACGGCTTGCTCTGTGACACAGGGTCCGCTTTTTTCCCTCTGATCTTGTGCGGGTTATCTTCATAGAATTTAGAACAAGTATCAGAAGAGGTAGTTTGTCCCTGATCCTGAATGTGATAGACACCTGCAAACTCACTCCATGGAGAAGGCTCAAAGTAGATCCTATCCTCTCCCGGAAAGCTCCACCTTCCCTTCAGGGTCCAGTCCTCCCCACACGTTTGCCTACTTTAATCCAAGCAGGTAGGTCGAAGTGAGCCGGGCCGACCAGTAGGTGGCTGCTCTGAGCCAGGGTCTGGACAGCCAGGGGCAACCAACGACTATCCCACAAGCTGGAGCCTTCGCCAACCCCCTCACCCGGGGCCACCAGTGGTAGCATCAGCCTCTGCGACCCCCATTTGCGCACCAGTTCGCCAGTTGGTGGAAATTTCAGCTCAAGGCCTCCCTAATATTTCCCAGTGGTTGCCCCCCCCCCCCCCATGGTACTCACTCGGGAGCGTGCGACTGTTGCTGAGGCTACTGGTGCTGGGCGGTGGGGAGAGGGACTGCAGGGAGACACTGTCTTCTTCCTGCGAGCAGCCCGCCTGGATGGCGCGCAGGTAGCTGTGGCTGCGGGAGCGGAAGTAGCTCGGCAGCGGCAGGTCCAGTGCCTCCGCCGCTGTCGACTCCGCTTCGCTGCAGGCAGACTCGCAGGCCGCCTCGTACTGGTCGCTCAGATCTGCCTCCCGAACCTGTCCGGGTGAAGGCAGGTGTCAGGGGCCAGCTTTGCCCGTCCTAGAGGGACAGGGAGCTTTGTGGCTGGCTCAGCGGCAGGGCTGTTGAGTCTGTGGGTCCTTAACTCAGCCCACCTCCCCAACGGTCTCACTCGGAATAGGATCAGCACATGGAGCCCTTGGAGATACACAGCCCCTCAGCTCTCTGGGCCTTGCGTTTCCCATCCCGCTGAGGGACTGATAGATTTTAAGGTCACATCTGAATTCAGTGGGAATGAAGGCTATAATCAATTAGTCCGATCTGCCAGAATGTTGGAATGGGGGGTGCTAATAGGTGTGCTAGATATTTACTATCTGTAAAATGGGGGCTAGTTATAGACCGAATTTTATAGGATTATTGTCAAGGTTGAAGTAGATAATTCATACCATGCACAGTGAAGGGAACACACTTACCAAGGGTACCCGGTGAGTAAGTGGCAGAATCAAACACCCCAAATGTGTATTTAAGGAAGATTGGTCTAGCCCTGGTATACATAGTGGATACTGGGGAGGGGTCTGGAATGGAGGCAAAGGCCGGAGATGAAGCTGACACGATAGTCCAGTGGGAGAACACACCGCTGGACGAGGGGAGTGGCAGTGAGGATGGGGAGCGGCAGCACGGCTGCTATTCGCCATCGCACATCTAATTCAGCCCCATCCAAGTGGTTTCCAGGTGTCTCTCCTGACATGACCACAGATTTGAAGATCCTACAAATCTGCAGCCGGAGGCGTGAACATAAAGGGGCCTCACCACACACACGCTCTCCAGGGGTTCCGGAAGGGCCTGCCTAACTCATGTTTCAGGCCGTGCTGACAACTGGGGATCAGAGGACACAAGGAGTCAGCTGGCCAGAAATGGGCACCGGGCGGAGGTCTTGGGGGAGGTGCACGAGTTGACCGAGCACCTCGTGGAGGAAAGGATAGGAGCCGGGCCTGGGGCCAGCTCTGCCCTAGAACTAAGCCGTGTGACCTCAGGCCATCACTACCCTCTGGGTCAGTGTTGCTTCCTCGAAATGAAATGAAATGAAATGCCCGTGCGCTTGTCTGACGCTGCATCGAGTGAAATGACTCTGAATCACCTCCCAATTTGGAGCATATGTTTGGGAAGGTCTGAATCTGTGCTGTCCAGTTTGGTAGGAACTAACCATGTGGGGCTATTTAAGCATAAATTAATTAAGATGAAATAAAAAGTTCATTTCCTTACTCAAGTTTCACTTGCTCATACTACCTTGTCAGGCAATGTGGATTACAGAACATTTCTATCTTGGCAGAAAGTTCCATGGGACATTACTGATACAGTAAAGGGCAGGGTGGCATATTCAAAATTCGCTTGGCGGGGATATTAAAAAGATAGGTGTGTCTAGAGCTGCCACCTGAAGTGGCAGCTGCCATACTGAGAGGTGCTCGTGACTGCCCAGGGCACCGAGGCCTTGCTTTGGGACCACACAGTAACACCACAGCTCTGGGGCGAGACTGTCAGGGTTGCATCCCTGGCTCATCATTTCCTCACAATGTGAATGTGGGCAAGTTACTGAACTGCTCTGCACCTCAGAGCCAAATTTTATAGGGTTATTGTCCAGATTCAGTGAAATAATTGCTGCCACAAACTGAGAATAGTGCCTGGGAAAGGAGACATCTGCTAACCTGTGCCTGGTATCACGGGCAGCTCTGTGGGGTGAGTGCGAGGGTTTATAATGTTGGTTACGGTGCTCCCAAGCTCTGGCAGGGGGGAAGGGGACACCCGGTCAGTGCTGCTGGCATGTGTATCACTGAGGACACACTGTGTGCAAGGAACTGCCTTGGGGGTTTGGTATGTGAACACATCACATCTTTACCATGAGCCTGTTGAAATAAAAGGAAAAATAGGTTGCCTGGCCCCCTGTGGACTCCCCAAAGACCTTCTGGAATAATATGTACAAGAGGCACTGTGACAAGGGGGGCACATAAGGCATCCACCTCCAGCATCGGGAAATGTGGGGCCAATCCTAATTAGTTTTGCCCCTAGAGGACATATGGCCTTAGACAAGTACTTTGCACAATGAAGGGTCAAGCTCAGAGCACCTCTTCTGCTCTACTTTCTGGTCTTGGGGCTGGAACCTGGGAGGGAGAGAGGGCCACTTCCAGGGGCAGGATGAGTGTGCATGGGAGGGGGCGCCCTTGGGGCAGCCAGATGGTTCCAGGACTGGTGCCACCTGCTTCGACTTCTGTAACATTGAAAAGTCTCTGCATTCAGAAAGTCCCAATACTCCAACATCCTCAAAGGCCCCCAAAGGAGAAAAGTCAGAGGGTCTAGGGGCTGGGACCTGGAGGCCAATATCACAAGTCCCCGGGCCGTTCAAGAAAAAGTCATCCCAGGCTTATCCCCAGCTTTGGGGGAGCCGAGGAGGGAGGAAGCCAAAAGACTCTCAGGGAATGCTTGTCCTTGTCCTGGGGTTGTTTCTTCCCCATTCACAGAAACTCGCTCAGTCTTTCCCATTTTGGGGAAGAGGAAACCGAGGCACAAGGAAGTAAAGCAATAAGGCCAGGGAGTGGAAGGTCAGGGCACCAACGTGAGCCTAGACTCCACCCTCATTGGAGGAGGCTTTCCTGGTGCCAGCTCTGCTTGCACCTGCCCGGGCTGGGAGCTAGATGCCACTCAGATGCCAGGCCTAAAACCCAGCCCTGGACTCTGGGACTGGGGTATGAAAGAATCGCAAACATACTGACCTGCTGCTCATGACCAAACAACTGAGGGATCAGGGAGGCCTGTCCAAAAATCTGCAGAAAGAGAGGGAGGGGGAGGGTTATGGGGAGACCAAGGCTAGGGCAGTGGTTGGTTGCTCAGGTTCCACTGCAAGAGAGCTTGGGGCTAACTGGTCTAACTTCCTCAGACTGGCTGAGGCCCAGGTTCTAGGAGGTATGACTTGGCTTCCTCCAGGAATGGGAGGCTCACTCCTTCTGGGGTTGGGCATTGCTGAGGACTTACAGTGTGCTGCTTACACATCTTTCTCTTAGTCTGGCCCCTGGCACCATGGATGCCCTGTCTGCTGCCTATTACCTGGGCGGGCAGCCCCCAGGATCTACAGAGTATGGACAGAGCCTTCTCTTCCCTGGTCA
>PVKM010048052.1:0-11299 GCA_004027735.1 Carollia perspicillata
CAATATAACCAAGATTATAAATTTCCTATCTGTAATCTTAAATAAGGTAAGACAAATGAGACATTTCTATACTTATGTATAGCTGTATTGTCTGGCTGCCAAAGAGAAAATGGAATTGCAAAATAAGAAAATCCCTGGTTACAAATAATAACCAACTCACAATTGTAATAGGAAAACATACTATAAGAACAATGCTGTAATATCCTTATAATCTATCCTTTCCACAAAGATTACATTTAAGTGAAGTCAAAGTTTATATGAATAGTGAGCTCTTTTTCTCTTTTTTAAATGGGCAATATTTATTAACTCTAGAAAGTAAAAGATAATCCTCACACATACATACAAGTACAATAAAAATTGACTGTAATTGCCTGTGAACTTAAGTCTTTGACACACCTGTCTCAGATGATGTCCTGTGATTCTGGAGTGGGTGCAATGTGTAACTTTTGCAATAACTCAAAGAACCACATTAACCTCATCCAAAAGCACCTTCCCAGAAACATCAGGAGTGATATTTGACCAAGTATCTGGGCACTGTGGTCCAGCCACATGGACACACAAAATTACTCACGACACCGCACGTCCTTAAATTTCATAAGGCACATGCACCAGGGAAATGCTGTGCTCCACTGTGAGATCCGCAGTGATTGCAAAGTGCCACAGACTCTGGTGATTTTGACCTTTTAAGAAAGAGTGATTGGACTGGAAGTGTTTAGGCATTGAGCACAGTAAAAACTCAGCCAGTAAATTTTACTTATAACATTGTGACCTGCGTTGGGTACTATGGTTTGGGATTCTGCCAGTTTCTAGTGCCAGAGAGTCTGTGATGGGAATCTCAAGGTTCAGTGTCCAGCCTCAAGAGCAGTTAGTTGCATGACCCAGAGAAAGCCACTTCCCATCTCTCAGCCTTGGTCTCCTTAACCGCTCAGTCAGAGGCCACATTAGAAAAGAAGGCTTTGTAGAGCATTAGCATCGTAGAGCATTACCATATCCACAATGCTAATTCTGAGGGGAGCCTCTCCAGGTATCTCAGAAAATCCCCCAGGATTTGGAAATCGGAAACGTCTGATACTTTTTTTTTCTAGTTAAATTTATTGGGGTAACCTTGGTTCATAGGGCCATACAGGTTTCAAGTGCACATTTCCATCATGCACGATGGTGTGCCCACCGTCCAAAGTCAAATAATCTCTGTCACCATATATTTGACCCCCCGTTACCCTTTACTACCCTGTATTTTAATATGACAATAGTATTAAATTCACTGAAGTAGGTACTCACTTTGTATTTTTTCTAGTTTTAAAGAGAGACATTATTGAATCACACTTCCTTACCTAATTCGCTCATGACAAATCATTGTCATTGAGACTTTCACTGGCTTTGATCTCACAGAACCAGCCAGCCAATGATGATTAAAATATAATTGAGCTCATTATAATCACTTGTTATATTTTGACTTTAAGTTAATTTTTTTCACACTCGAATCCTAGTAAGTTTCCCATGAAGTAGGAAAGAGTGAAGATCTTTTTCCTGTTTATCATAAGGAGACTTAGACTGAGATTTCAAATGTCTCCTTGGGCCCCACGCTGATCGTCATCAGTAGTGGGACCAAACAGCTTCTGGATCACCGTCCTCACTCTGAGCACTCGGGCGTGTGTTTGGGGATGAACCCCATTAGATGGCATGTGCTGGGTGAATTACTATTGCGAGGCAATTTAGCCATACGTATGCATAGCAGGCATGAGAATGTGCTTCTCGCGGAGCTCAGCAAATGGCTTTTATATCTACTCATGCTAATTAGAAAATTACTGAAAATATTTCCCATATTTAAAACAGCAGCACTCCTCATTGATATGCCACTCTTTCCTTATATGGCAACCCTGCTATGAATCAAAGCTGAATAATCATCCATCACTGTCAAAGGTAAATGACTGCCTAGGAAAAAAATAGAAGCAGCAGTGTGACATTTAAAGCATTGGGAAAGAGTCAGCTAGATCCCCGTGTGATCCCCAAGCTGCAGAAAGACATGGCAGAAATGAGCACCATGGAGGATCCACGGCCAGGGGAGGTCATGTGCAACATACACCTCAGACCTCAAGGCCAACGGTGGGACTCCGGTGAGAAACTCCAGTCTCATCATCTCCCTGGTCTCCACTGTGGTTTTACATGTGCTAATTCATTTCGTTCTTGGAACAACTCTTTAGGTTCTGATCATCTCCATCTTATACGCCAGAAAAGTGAACCACAGCAGAATTAACACTGTGATCAGGGTCTAATTGTTAGTAAAAAGGGCAACGAAGACAGATAAACAAAGTCTCTCTAAAAGCAAAGCCTTTGTTATTTTGGGAGATTCCAGCTATCGTGCTGGGTGTTACCACAAAGCACCAGGGTAGGTGGGGTAACACACTGGAAACTAATCTAGGCTCTGGAACATACAATTACCCGAAGCTTTCTATGCATCAGGTTACACCACCACATAACGTGGTAATAGTTACCTACCTTAAGGGGATTAAATGAGTTACTTCTCAAATAAAGTCACAGTGCGTAGCATTTTACTTAGTATACTGGTTTCTTCCTCTCAATCTAAGTTCTGAAAATACTAATTCATATTAGAGAAATGTGCTAGTTATCTTGCCCATTTCTCAGTAAGGTCACCCTGAAGCAATTCAAAAAACAAATATTGTCTTAGCCCTGGGGATGCAGAAACATTTATTATCGTTATAATCACCAGCACCAGAATAAACTCTGCAGCAAATAGGAAGGTGGATGGTATTGTCTTGAACTATTCCATCACTAACACCCCCTACACTATTTTCCCTGTGTTTTGCTTCTCAGAATTTGTATCTCATGAGTGACCCAAGGAAAATATATAAAATATTATGGTGATTTAGAGTGTTACCACCACAACATGCCTTTCCTCAGTAAAGAGAAAATAATTTTATAAAGAAGGTTCTTTATTTAAAGGAAATCTATTTGCTAGTGATGTTAAGAGACTGAGACTCCAGAAGCGCCCCTATTGGTGTGACAGGAGCCCAACGGTGCTGGCCCGAAGGATCAAGCATACGTTTCACTAGAAAATCAGTGAGTAGCCATCGGGGGGCTAAGCAGAGGAGCGATGCCACTCAATTTACTGTTATGATCACTTTTCCAGGTGAAGAGTGAAGTGAAGAATGGCCGTCATGCGGCCGGGGTAGGAGTAGAGAGACCCGTTAGGAGGTTGCTTCAGTGACAAGGAGTATGAAATGGTGCCTAGCACAAGAAATCGGCACTGAGGGTGGAGGAAATAAAGGGAATAGAAGTATATTTTGGAGCATGAGTGATAAAGCTTACTGGTAGATTGGGGCAGAGTGAGGAAAACAGAGAACGCCAGGGTTCGTGGGGATTCTGGCTTGAAGAGCTGCCCTGCCGGCCCCAGCGGCAGCCAGCGCAGCAAACAGAAGCAGGGCCACGCCGGGGCTCTCTGGGAGGGAAGGCTCTGACACACAGAATAGACAGCTTCTGTCGGGGGCAGTCCTCTTCCTTCTTTATTTTTCTTTCCTTTCCTCTCCTTAACAGGCCTTTGACAAAGAGCTTGACATTGATGTCTTGGTGGTTGAACATAAATATGCTTAATTCATTACAAGCAGAGATAAAGGAACTCGGCTTTCCCTTAAGGGTCGTTATCTAGATATGATTATATTGTAAACTGAAGCCAAGTCTCTGGAGGCAGCCAATCGATTGGCCGGTTCGCAAGCCCCTCCCCATCTCCCCGCATTTAGATGCAGCAAGTTTCCTGAGTAGAATCTCTACTCCAGCAGCCCTGTGTTAACCACTCAGCCTCTCATGCCAGAAAAAAAACAGTCCAAGTGAATGAGTACCTAAAGAAAAAATAATTAAGATGCTTTTTTCTGTTCTTGAGGTTCATCCTAAGCTAATATATTGATTTAACCACTGCTGCTGTGATTGATGTTTTTGAATCAATACCTCCTTTACCCATGGAGGTTGTGGATGGGTAAATAAATAAAATAAAATAAAATAAAACAAAACCCTTAGTGTTCTCTGTGCCTTGATACTTATCTATTACGATAAATGGAGAGACATAAATTCTTGGGTCACTGTATTAATCAGGAGTTCAATATTGCGTGAAGAGCCATATTTCTGTTTAGCAGCGGTGAAGCAAATTTAAAAAATATCAGTTTCCACCTTTCAAGCCAACCTCCCTCAATAACAGCCACCTGTTGGTTAACCCCATCTCATCTGCACTTCAGAACAACTTCTCGGGTACAGCGTATGGACCAGAGCGACTGTGGCTGACCTCGCACACACACCTTCCACTAGTGACGGGGAGAAGGAAAGACAGAAGGGCTTTGATGGCAAATTTATCGGATACACAGATGCATGAAATTTGGCCACCATCAGGTGGCACTACTAGTTGGTTGTGAGGTGTCGCTCCGAATTTAGGAAGGACAGGTCTTTCGGAACCTAATTAGTTCACAATGATGAGATGAGCTTGTATCACTCTGTGCCTCTAATGGATGACTCTGAGATTTGGAGGCCTCTCCACCAAGACAACTGCTGATGGCCAGTGTCTCTCTCCTAACTCACGTTGGACTGAGCAGAAGCACCAGAAAAAAAAAAAAAAAAAGAAAGAAAAAGGATTTCTTTAATGTCCATTAATTACCTTGCCAATAATGTCCTTTTTTTTTAGGTTGAATGTTTGCATTTGTAGTCTCTCCTAAGTTGCATGAGCTTAGTATCTATTTCAAATGCTATATGTCTTGGAGATAGTATTGAATCTGCATGACAAACTGAAAAATTGCTGATGAATTAGTAAATTCTATTTTGCCAGGCCTCATTTAGACACCCGTTTTAAATTCTAAATTCCCTATTTTAAGATGACTTTTAATGTGTACAGAACTGGATGACCAAGATAGCCAAGGAGCTAGAAAGTCTGTTTTATTAGCAACATACAAGTCTGCAGTTACGCCTAGGAATGGCATGGAGCGGGGATACAGTAGTGCCATTGATGGGTTTGAAAAATTATGTTCTGGAGAAATTATACATATTCTGGAACTTCAAAAGGAAAAATTAAAAACATTTGTGGAAAGCAACAAAAGGCATATTTACCTCAAGTTTAGAAAGAACATGCTCATAATCTGAATTACCTAAAAATTAAACATCTCCCTTGGGAAGAAGCCTAGAGGTCACCGATATATGTTATCTACGACGCAGCTCAATCACAGCCACCTGAAATGCTGGAGAAGATGCCTGGAACTAGACCAACCTCTCTTCCTCGTAAAATGCCATGACTCGGTGACTTTTAATTTCTCGATGACATGATGTATTTTGACTTGTTTTAGATAGAAAGTGACATACTTAAACATGTTCTAGATTAATTGGTATACAATAGGATATATTTGGTGGATTACAGACAAAAGCATGTAATTTTTGAGTATCTATCTATCTATATATATATATATATATATATATCTGATATATCTATATATATCAACTACAATGATAAAAACAAGCATAAACAGGAGAGAAAGAACTTGGGAACTCGGGCAGAATCCAATCCACACATCCTTATGATTAACAAGGTTACGGAGGTGAAAATTTTAAAAAGGGACAGGATAGTAATTAAATTTCAGGCACAGAGGAGCAAAGGAATAGCAGTAATACTGATAGGATTTTTTTCAGTGAAGGAGAGAACAAACTTTGGAGGAAAGATTCAAGTTTAGCTTTGAAGTCTGAAGTTTAGTGTGACACATTCTACATATGCGGATATCCATCATCAGCTCAGAGACTGGTCTCGGATTCAAGGGGAATCTGAAGCCTCAAGAAGTGCCACAGCTCTTATGAAAGGAAAGGAAAGGAAGAAAGAAGAGCCGAGTCCTGGAAGTCATAGTAAATGAGAGCACAGGCTTGGAGAGACAGAGGAAAGGGCTCAAAGCTCGGCTCCAGCACTCATTATCTGTGTCAGCTTTGTCCGGAGTGACAGCTTGCAGCTACTGTGTGCTCACTTAGTGCCAGACACCGCATAAAGTGCTTTACAAGCACTGCAGGCAGCACCAAAGGAAAAAAAAAGGAAAAGAAAATCATTTTGATTGGCCATTCACAGAGGAACAATGAACATATCACAGTAAATTAATAACATGGAATATTGTGTGGGCATTAAAATAATTATTACGTCTGTAGCTGTAAACCTGGAGAGATAATCATTATAGAGTGTGGTCACGAATTTAAATAGTATAATCCTAAAAGGACCACAAATTATGTATGTTCTCTATCTACCTACTCACCTATACAGCCTCCCTCCCTTCCCTCCCTCCCCCCTTCGTCCTCCCTCTATGACACTTCAGATCCAATTTTTCAGGAAATTCTTTTGACTCACTGTTTAACACTAGTTATCTTGGAAACTGGAGGGTGCTGGAGTGAGATATTTAAAACCAAACCCAAACCAACAAAAAACACAACTGAACCAAAAGATTATCATACAGTTAAGTGAAATATTAAAATATAAGATTTTATCCATATCAGCATAAAATTGAATTATTACACATGCAAATGGATGATAATTAGGAAGTAACCTTTTTAATGAAACCATTGACTTGAGATGATGAGATTGTGGGCAATTTTAATTTTCATTATATGTTGTTGTAAGCCTTTTTTAATATTACACTTCTTAAAAAACTAATCCCTATTTTATTACTGAATTCAGAGATCAAAAAGATGCATGGTCAGTGAAGAGTTCAAAGTAGCTGTTCTTTAAACTCTTACAGATAAAACTAATGTTTTCAAGAGTTAAGCATACAAAGCGCAAACCCCCAGTATAAGGTGGGCTTTTGTTCCGAGTTTTCTTACTTTGTTGCTTCCCATGACTCTAGTTGCAGAGTGAAGAACCACCACACCCTGCCCGAGCTCTGAGAACAAGAATAACATGACACCCCTGCCCTCTGCCTCTGGTCCTCTGCCCTGTCAGATGGCCTGGGAGCACTTTATTCAAGTTAAAGGTCAATCCTCTGCTAGAGTATGTTTGCCCAATAAAACAGGTGTACAGCTTTACATGTTAAAAAGCAAATAATGTCAGCTGGCTTCAACAAAGATTTTTTCCCCCATCTGGAGAGTCAGCTAAGAGACGTTAGCACAGAGGCCCTCCGAGAGTCTCCTGACTTAGCAGGTTCTCGGTCTGTTCGAGGACTGCAGATGCTTGAACAGAAAGAACTCCCACCTCCACCTGGAAGTAGAATTGTCATCTTAACTACACTTATCCAACACCCAAATCTTCGGAACCCATGCCAACATACTCTAACAAAGTTCCTCCTGACTCAGTTAGGGCAACTTTATCCTTTCAGCTACCCAGAATAAGATGTTCGCAGTCACGCTTGATAGATATTCTTGCATCTGAAATCCAGCTTTCCAGGAAATCTTGTTGGCCTGCTCTCCGGGATATATCCACATCAGACCTGTTTCTTGCCACATCCACTGCTCTTACTCTGATCGAAGCATTCAGAATTTCTTGGTTGAACAAATAATTATAATAGTCTCATATCCAGTCCCACGTACTACTTTCTACCTTGGCCTCCAGCAATCTGATGGAGGCCAGAATGAATGTTTAAAAGGTAAATCGCATCGTTGCATATTTTGTTCAAAGCCCTCAGATGACTGATCCCTCATTCCCGTGCACTGCCCCTGTCAACAGCACACACGTTCTCCCGCCTCACTAGATGCTCCCACAGCACAGGCTCTGCTTGAGTTCTTCTCTCCGCCTGGAATGTTCTTACTTGACCATCTGCATTGCTAACTTCCCCTTTTAAGTTTCAAAGGTTATCTTCTTAGTAAGAGGCATCCTAACCACTCCAAATAAATAGCAACTGTCCTGATGTCCTTTATCTTGTTCTATTATTTTTCCACAGCATTTTGATATTCTAGCCTTCTCTCTAATTCACTCACTTAGGAAGTCGATTGTTTTCCTGCTCTACCCCTGCTAGAATGTGAGTCTTATAGAAATAAATCTGTGTCTATTCCCATCACGGATGCAATCACAGAGACCTAGAACAGACTCACATAGTAGGCCTCAAATATTATTATTTAATAATGCTTTCTGCTGTATCACACCAACCAGAATTAAACAATAAAAAATATTTTTATTTATCTTTTTTCACCAACAAACCACTCTAACATTCTTCCAGAGCGCTACAAAAAACAAGGATTTGATCCTTAGAATGCTAAATCAAAATAATTCAAAATCCAGCAAGTTCTGAATCTCATTGACAAGTCTTCTAACAAAACTGTTCTAGAGATTCCCAGAAGGCTGGGAGTTGTTTTGTTTAGCTTCACTACCTTTTCCCTTCACTTAGAATCCTCGAGTATTTTTTAAGTGATGAAGTGTGTATGGTGGTACATAACTTTAGTTTCCCTTATCTCCAGAAGAAGAGTGCTCTTACACTAGTGCAATCACACATCTATAAGAGCAAATATAGGGTGATCTATTATCAATACAGACTAGTCTATTACTAATGTTCTACATTCAAATCGCTGTTACTGAATTACCACACAATAAAGTGCTGAAGACTAAAATGACCTTGAACATATTTTTAGCACTCATTGACAAGTCCAAAGGGACAGCAGTAACTTGTCAGGGTCACCATTAGAAACATATGGCAGAGGAGAATCCGCCAGTAGTGAGTTCCAGAGGACCCAGGGAAGGGTTCCCCGTCTTTCAACGTTCAATTGTTGACATGAACCCCGCGAGCATTCATCCAAAGTCACAGGACTGACATTTCTGCCCCAGCAATCAGACGTGGAGAACAGCAATTACTGATTTTGAATACTTGACATTTCCTCTCTAAAACAGAAAACTACAGTAGTCCCCCTTTGTCCAAGGGGGTACATTCCAAGACCTTTATAGATGCCTGAAAGTAGCGAACCCTGCATGACATATCCTATGCTTTTTCCTATACATACATACCTATGATATTTAATTTATAAATTAGGCACCATAAGAGATAGCATAATAAAACTGAACAATTATGACAATAGTCGAACAGAAGCCATGTGAATATGGTGTTTCTCTCTCAAAATCTCAAAGTGTAACCAGTCTGATATGTAAGATCACTAGGGCAACTTGAAGAAGGGAGCATCTGTGGTGTGGACACACTGGACAAGGTGATCACTCATATCCCAGGCACGACAGAGCGAAGGGCACCAACATTCCATTATGCCAGTTAACAACGGTGTACAATGGACAACTTGTGAATGGGTTATTTCTGGATTTTCCATTTAATATATTGGGTCCAGAGCTGCACTCAAGTCACTGAAACCACAGAAAGCGAAACTGCAGGTAAGCAGAGGGAGCCACTGTTCCTACATCATGAATCACAGCCTCTCTGAGGCTAACAAATAATTTATTAGACATTTCAGGAAGCTTGGTGCTCCAGGTTGGAGGCAAAGCAGCCTTGCTGGTTCCGTGTGTGTCCTCGCCATCAGCAGGGGGGCGGGGTAAAGCTCCCCAAAGCCTCTAAGAGCGAACAGCATGGGTTAGGTACAGGAGATGCAGCAATGACGGGCTGAAGATTTCTATAAGCTACATTGCTATTTCTGAGCTCCGAAGATAAATAACATTTCTCTAAATCTCTCATTCTAGTTCTCTGAAGTTCTCCAAAGAGATGCCCTTTATTTCACTCAGAAAATGTCTAACACCCCCTTCTACAATGACTACTTTGACATGTAATTTAAATAAACTCAATAGCTAACCGAGAGTGCGAGATGCAGTGAATTCAACCAATGGAGCCTTAAATCCCTAATGACCTAATTAAAAGCAGGTTAAAGAATATTGCGCTTAATATTTTCTTTTTTTTTTTTTTTGCTTTTTTCAGACACATCACACTTCAAAAAAGGATAGAATGTTTAATGTTATTAACACATCTCGATATTATCAGCTTCAGATCTGATATTCAAAGAACATTTAAAATAAAAAACCCAAATTAAGGACCAGAATTTAGTGTTGATTTCTCCTTCAGAGATAGACATTTATCTGTTAGTAAAATATGGTCTACTTGAAATTTGGTTCTCTTACGCAGAAAAAAGTTTAGCATCAAGCAGTTATGGTTGGGGAAATACATGACTTTGAAATAAGAATCTTAGAACAGATATTAGAAGCTAAATGTGCTTATATGTTTGTTTGTTTTGGGTCAGGATATTAAGGATGCCGCAACTATTTTATGATAGCAAGTAGCTTTCACATGAATGCCTCTAACCTACAGACTCCTGATATCCGGTTAAAAGATGTTTAGTCAGCAACCTGAGAGAACCAAGTGGGAACATCAACATTTAAGCTAAGGCCACTGTGCTGACTTTCTTGTGGGGTTTCGCAAAGATTTTTTCACATTTGAAGTAGGCTAAATAAAAGTTTAAAAACTTTTAAAGTGGTAAACACAGATGTGCTGATTAGCTTGGATGTCGTTTTATAATAGAGATTTTGAACATTGGCCTAAGATATGTCAATATCTTAGGGCTGCAACATTGGAGAGCATTGGTAAGTGCATGAATTACAAATCTGTATACAATTCCTTCTTAAAACGAGATTATCTGTTGATGAATGCAAGGCCTTTTATCCATTTTCATTAGTGATGTCAGCTCCCTGATATAGAATTCAACGTTCTTCATGAATATTTACTTTTATTTACCAATGATTAGGCTCAAAAGTCTATCTTTCAACTTAAACCACTAGTGCTAGGAAGTTGAAAAAAAAAATAGAATCTCAGTAAAAGGGGTTAATTACTTTGGGTGATTACCGGGAAGCACTGAAGGCATGGCAGAATTATGTCTTTTTTATAAGTTGCACTGTGTATCCAGACGTAACCGCTAAGTGATGACTAATGTGCGTTTGGTAAAAAGTACAAGTAATGTAATACAAAGTTTTTGGTCCATAAGATGTAGCCATTTTTTTTGTGCTTCTTCTTGTTGTTGTTGCTTAATAGCCACACGTGATTGTCTTTGATTGGGTGTCAGGAACAGTCTGCGCATAGCTCCAGTCCAATTTCCTCCAAACACAGATTCAAGAATAATTCCTTCTGGCACAAAACACATCATCATTAGCAGTGGCATCTTTTAAACAGTGAACATCATACAAATCATTCTGTGAGAAAAGCTGATTTTCAATGATGTGATACAGGTTTTGAAATTATGTAGGTAAACACCAAAATGCTATGCAATGGCTGAGAAAGAGAAAACTTAAAAAGACAAAAGAGAAGAGAAAATACCATGAGCCTCAGGCTTATGGAAGCAATATGTACACTGGGAATAATTATTGTAGGGAAGA
>PVKM010048053.1:0-11299 GCA_004027735.1 Carollia perspicillata
CAGGTTTTGAAAGCTGATTATTATTTCTGCAATAAAATGCACAGAACTTAATGGAAACCACCTTTACATACCTGTTTTTTTTGAAGTTCGGAGTTTGTCAAATTCAGAAAAGTCATCTTTAATTGTTCCATTCAGATTACTGAAGAGACCAAAGGTCCCTGGGGGAACACAAGAGGCAGTGACTGTGGGTACTTCCTCGCCAGTCTACGCCCTCGGGTGGGCCGGCAGGCAACAAAGCAACGGAGAGCGGAGGCAGAGCCCTCCCCCACCTTCCGGGGGAGAGGGCTGAGAGCAAGGAGCAGCCCAGTTCAGGGTTAGCTGGCGGGCTGGAAGTGGGCCGGGGAGCGGGGACCGGGCCAGGGGCCTTGGCTCCCCAGTGCACAGACTGGGGTGCTTGCCTGCCAATGCTCCCACCATGCTCCCCTGAAACTGAAGGAGGTCTGATAGTGGAGAAGACACATCTGAGTGGGGTCTGGACACTGGGAGAGGCCTGAAGGAAGTGACCGGAGAAGCATCCGGAGGGCAGCCAGCCCTGGAGGGAGGTATGAGTGCCCGGAAAGCCTGTGAGCTCAGCCCGCAGACTGGCTGCGCTGCACGAGGGGCAGGGAGGACATGGGCAGACGCTGTGGGGGAGGGTGGCGAGCAGAGGCAAACGGGGAGGCCCCATGCCGAGGAGCTGTGAGCAGGGAGTGGCGGGGCCCGAAGGGTCTCCGGGGGCCCAGGCAGTGTGCAGTCTCACCAGGGGCAGACGAGGGCTCGGCAGCGGAGACAGGTGCCCAGGCGCCAGCAGCTTCCTTGGCATCAGGAGCAGGCTGCTGCAGGGGGGCCCAGGACTCCGAGCTCTTGGAGACGCAGTGCGTGCTGGCCCGAGGGGGGGCTCCCCACGGGTCAACAGAGGAAGCTGGCTTGGCACCTGCAGGAAGGCAGGGTAGGGCTCTGAGAGGCCCTCAGAAAGTTCTGGGCACCTGGGGTGAGAAGAGCAAGGATGCTCTGGGCCACGTGAGTCACACTAGGATCTGTGCCCGTGTCAGGAGAGGCAGCTACCCAAAGGCCACCCCACACCAGCAAAACCAGACAGAGCGGAAGCCCAGGCAGGTGGACAGCGCTGAGGCCTGCCGCCCAGGGCAAGCACTGGGCATGGCCTAGCAGGGTGTCCCCCGGGAAGGGACCGGGGAGGACACTGCCGAGAACCTCTCCACACTCCTGGCCACAGCCAGTCTGGGAAAGGCTCCCTGAGCCAAACTGAAGCCACCCCGCCGAGTGGGGCCAGAAGGGTCTCCTGGTGTCGGCCACCTCACACTCCCAGGCCGTGGAGGCACAACCGGTGTGCAGAAGCTCAGGGCTCACCTGGTGGGTGATGCCCTCGATGTCCCCAAGGCTATCACAGCCCCTGGCTCTGCAGAGCAGCCGTGCCAGCGTCGACGTCTGCTTGCGGGTTCTTCAGGCCTCCTCCCCTCCCAGACTGTCCCCTCACTGCCGCCTTCCTCTGCGCACTTTCTCTTAGGGTTTGACTGAGGTCTGTCCGTGTTTCGAGCCCTGACTCCGTTCCTTGTGTTGCAAGGATCTTCACCTTCGCTCTTATCTTTCACTGAACAGGAAAGGGAGTAGCCCATTCAGTGTTTTTGTTTGTAATCTGTGCTCTTCTTGGCATTTAGAAAGCCCCTTCCTTACACTGGGCCTCAAGGCTGTTCTTTGATAGTGATGTTTGAGAATCACAGTTTGCCTTTCACATTCTCACATTTGATCCATTAGTGACTTGACTTTTGTGCCTGGTGTTAAAATAAGGATCCCGTCACGTTTTCCCATGAGTGATGAACTCACAAAGGGCCTCCCCTGCCAGATGCCAGGTCCTCACGAGTGCACGCTGGAGCTCCCCGGTCTCTCTTCTGACCCCCTCTGTCTCATCCTCGCACCTCTGGGCCACCCTCACAGGCAGCATTATGACGCTCCACCCGGACAACTGCGGCAGCAGGTCCCAGCCCTGTGCCCTCAGGAGAACCTTGGCTGTCTCTGGCCCTTTGCTCCTTCACAGTCATTCTAAAATCATCTTGTCGAGTTAAAAAAAAAAGTTAAAACCTTGTTGGGATTTTGATCAAATGGCATTGAATCTCAGGTCAATTTAAGAAAAATTGTTATCATTACAACAGCAAGTAATAACACAAATCACAAAATATCACTCCATTTACTTGTCTTCTGTAATAATCTCAGTAAAATTTAATCTTTTAAAATTTCATCCTTTATTTCCATAATGAATTTATACAACCTTTTAAAACTTTATTCCTAAGGACTGGTATATTCTTAAAACTTCATTTTCTATTTATTTATTGTTATACAGAAAACAATTTAATTTTATATACTGATTTTGGTATCCAGAAATCTTGCTATCTTAAATTCTAACACTGAAATTCATCCTAATTATTTACTCTTATGATTCTAATAACTCTGAACTCTAGTCAACTCATCTGCAGACATTTTTAAATAGTCCGTGTGTGTGACCACATGACTTGCGGACAACGACAATGCAGTCTCTGTGGCCCTCACACGTTGCCTTTTGTCCCCGTCTCTCTGGACGGCTGGCACCGCCAGTCCCGACGTGTGGCTGGGTGCAGCGTTCTTGTCTGGCCCTCTCAGGGCCAACTTCTGGCCTCTCACCGTGAAGCAGTGCCGCTGAAACAGCAGGGGTCTTCCCTCTCAGAAGACCTTTCTCGGATCACGAGGGTCCCCATCCTCCCACAGGTGCTGGGAAGGATGAACGGCCCACTGAACGGCGGATAAACGGAACCGATCTGTTCCCGGCTCCGTTCAGACAATCACATCATTTTCCTCTTTGGGTCTGTTAAAGTGGTGCAGCCATGCCTTTCCTGAGAACCTGGTCCTTGAAAAATGAAAACCAAGTTTTTCATGATGTGCGGTGTCCTTGATGTTTTTCTCATTTCGGTTCTGATGCTGTTTCTCTGCTCAGGGTTTCTGCACCCATGTTCATACATGGGGCTGGCCCGACACATCTGTCCTCACGTCTCTCCCTCCAGTTTTGGCGGTGAGGATGATGCCAGCCGCACCGGAGGAGCAGGCGTCCCCCCTCTTTTCCGGTCCTCTGAAGGAGTCTGTGTAGAAGTGGAATTGTTTCTTGAATAGTGTTAGAAACCTGCTAGTTCTAGTAAAGCCCTCTGGGTAGATTTAAGGGGTGAGGGGAAGTTTTAAGAAACTAATTCAATTTCTTTAATGATTACAGAACTATCCCTACTTACAAGTTTTCTCTTGTTCTTCAGTCAGCTTTGCTAAGTCGTCTTTTCAAAGTCGCCCACTGTGTCTACGTTTTCAGACGCGAAAGCGCGGAGTCCAGCGAACAGCCTCTGCTCCACGTGGAGCCCTGGCAGCGTCGGCAGCCACGTTCTTTGTTTCGCTTCCAACGCTGCGCCTTTTCTCTGCTCTTAAAAATTACTCTTGCTAAATATCTGATCTGTCCATTGTACTGCTCTTTTCAATGACAAACTTCTTTGTGGATATTATTACTTTGTGTTCTAATTCACTTCTGTTCTTATCCTTATTTCATTCCTTCTGCTGAGTTGGGTATAATGCTATTCTAACTCATTAATCTTGTACCTTTCTTCTTGACTAATGCAAACACTTTAAGCTATAAATTTCCTTCTTACTGTTGCTTCAGTTATCCCACAAATTCTCATATAAAAATATTTACATTATTATTTGGTTCCAAATTCTGATTTTCATATCTTTTCCTTTGACTCAAGAATTTAGAAGTGTCTTTACACGATGTCCCATGTAGGCACCTTTCCAGCTGCCTTCCTGTCACGCACTGGAGCGCACTGCTGTCAGGACACACGCTCGGCGTGGCCCCCACATGCTGCCGTCCGTGGAGGCACTGCTGCCCGGCACAGGACCAGTTTCTTGTCAGTCTTCTGCATGTACCTGAGAAGTATGTGCATTCTCCAGCTGCTGGGAGCAGCAAGTTCACAGGCTCATGAATCATGCTGGTTCCATTTTCTTATATTCTTATTACTTTAAAAATACTCTCCCACATCATTTCCCACTTCTCACGTTTCTCATTCCTCCCTGGAGCTCTGAGTTTCCACCTGGCTGTTTTCCCATCAGCCAAAAGAACATCCCTGAGCATTTCTGTAGGGCAGATGTGCTGGCAACAGATTCTCATGGTTTTCTGTAACCTGGAACTATTACTATTTGCCTGCACTGTTGAAAAATACCTTCACTGAATACAGGATTCTCAGGGGGTGACAGTTATTTTTTTCCTTTCAAAACTTAAAATATCTTTATTTCACCACTGTCCTGGGAAGAAAGATGACTTTGCTGGAACTGAATTCTCCACTGACAGAGCTCTCCTTCAGCGTTCTCACAGCATCATCCCATCGTCTCCCGGAGGCTGACATCACTGCTGAGAAGTCAGCTGTCAGTCTGAGGGCTATGCTTTAATCATGCAGCATCTGTTCCCTGTGAGTTTACTGAAGATGGTCTCTCTTTTTTTTTGGCTTTCTGATGCTGTGTGTAGAGGGGATCTCTTTTCAGGGTGTTTCTTTTTTAAAGATTTTATTAATTTACTTTTAGAGAGAGGGGAAGGAGGGAGAAGGAGTAGGAGAGAAACATCAATGTGTGAGAGATAGATACATCAATTGGTTGCCTCTCACACGCCCCCTACTGGGGACCTGACCTGCAATCCAGGTATGTGCTCTGACTGGGAATCAAACTGGTGACCTTTGGTTCATAGGTGGGCGCTCAATCCACTGAGCCACACCAGCCAGGGTGGATTTCTTTTCTTGTTCTGCTTATGATTCACTAAAGTTCCTGGATCTGAGAAATAGCACCTTGGCATAATTCTTGAAAAGCCTCAGTCATTATCTTTTCAAATACTGACTTTTCTGGAACTCCAAACAGCTGTGTGTCAGATACAGTCATCCTGTTTCCACACTTCCCCAACTACACCGACCTCCCTACTGCTCCAAACACATAGCAGGCACACCCGCCATCTCCTCCCCTCTCTTCTTGCCTTCCCTGATTCTTCCACTTGGCTTTCTGTTGGAGCACTTACCAGACAGCACCAAAATGACCTTTTGCCCAAGAGTTTACCTTGGACTGTGGACTCCTTTGGGGCAAAAGCTATCTCCTCCCTCTCCACCAGGCAGCCTTGGAGAAGACCAGGTGATGCCCCCTAGCCACTAGACTCATCTCCTGGGCCCCATCCCCACACATGCCCTTTTTAACAGCCCCAGTGCAGTGTGCATGGAAAGACATGTGGGTAGGAGGCTCTCTGGCTTTCAGAAAGAGGAACACTCTGCTGAACTGTTCCTGCCACGCTGACTTTGTCACCTCTGATCTCTGGAATGCGACTCTGCTAGCTGCTGTCTTCTGCCTTCGGCCGGGTGAGCTGCCAGTGTGCTGGGTGCAGCTCCGTGTGGGGGGCGAGCCGCTGGCCCTGCTCCCCAGCTGGCCCCAGGTGACCTGCAGCCTGCAAGCCCCATTCCCACCGCCCCCGGACACGCATGCCTGTCACTTACTTACGACCTGTCAGCTGCTGCTGCCCCCGAACCACAGCCCTCCGGGACCTTCTTTGACCCTTTCACTCCTGGCCTTCCCAGCATGGCACACAGACCCTCCTCTCCGTGACTGAACTTGCTCTCCCTGGGCCCACTTCTGCTGGACAAAAGGCAGATCAGGACACTGAACCTGGCCCCAGCTGGAACCACACAGTGGGCATGGGCCCTCATTCTGCTCCCAACAGGGCGCCTCACAGGGCCTTGGCTCTCCACCTCGACTTGAGGGAAGAGGTGTGGGGGAACTGCGTAGAGGAGAGCAGGACTGCCAGCCAGAAGAGCTGGGAAGTGTCTCAGGGCCCACCCAGGAGGCAGCGGAGAGGATACAGGGGGTCCCACAGAGGAAGGCCTGGGACCCGGTGCCACACTGCTTCTGGACCAGATGCACTCACGCCTGCCTCAGCCTCTGCCTCCCTCGCCAGCAGCCATAAGAATGGAACAAGCTCGCGTCAGGAGACTGTTGGGCCTGCTATGTGGTCCCCATCCCTTGAGCTAGTCTGTCCCCAGAGGACATGGACTGAGAGGCTCACCCTCGTCCCCCACAGTTCTGACCACACTGGGTACCTCGGCCTTGCACAAGAAGGCTGCTGTCTTTTCCTCCTCTTCACCTTCCTCAGAAGACACTCCCTGCCTTCTTGAAACACATGCCGATTTTCCTTAGACTTATCCCCTAGCTAGTCCCAGTCTGAGTGGATTTCACCAACAAAGTCAATCTGCACAGTCCCTCAGTCCCAAGTCCTCACCACCAAATCCCAGAAAAGCACAGGAGCTACAGAGAAACCCTCCCCATCCCCTAGGCTGCGAGCTGGGAGACGAGGGGGGCACCCCAGACAGCTGGGCCTCACGCTCGTGAGGCTGCAGGGGAGAGGAGAAGGGCCCACTGAGTGGGGCGGTGCAGAGAGGACCTGTGTCTTAGGGACCATCCCTGAGCCCTGTGCGAGGCCGGACTGGAGGCAGAGCTGTCGGTCTCCGCCGAAGCTGCTTACAGCGCAGTCTCCCGCCCGACCGTACTGTCGCCACAGCCTGGGTGTGTGCACGCAGTTATGTGTGAGCACACGTGTGCATGCGTGTGTAGGAGGCTTGCTGGGAGGACAGGGCTCGCACCCTGCAGCCTCCATGTCTCCCTGTCACACGGTCACACGCCCACCCTCCCCCTGCCTAGAGCCCCTCACGAGGCACTCACCCAGCTCTTGCTCGCGGGAGAATCTGTCTGTGTCCCCAGCCACAGTGTGAGTCCCATGGGAGCTCCCTGCACCTGGCACCTGAAATGGGCCCCATGACTGAAGGGGGACTGATGGGGACCGGGGAAGGAAGGCGAAGACCTCAGGGCCACGACTTATCTCCCTCCCTCCGTGAGGCGCGTTTGCACTCTGGGGTTTGAGGACTGCCTCTTGATGTTCCAGGTAAATGTCTGCTTCAGGTACTAGAAACACACCGGAGAGGAGCCGCCCCTAAACTGGGGCGGTCTGTACTGGAGGCGCTCAGATGTCTCAGCCTCAGTAGGACTTCACCCCCACGCACCTCAGGGCTCCAGACCAGAGGCTCTCCATGGTGACTGTCCCCAGGAATCTCCAGGAGGCGTAGTAAATTACTGATGCTGTCCTCTCCCCACCCCATCCCGCCCCCACCGATTCTGGGGAGGGCCTGGGCATCTGGATTTTTAGACATCCCCCAGGTGACTGGAATGGGCAGTCCCCATACGTGAGAGCTGCTGAGCCCCTGGAGCACCACGCTCTGGGCCAAGTCCTCCTGAGACAGCAGGGCCCACTGCCGGATGGCCCAGCTCAAGACACATAGGCCTGAATGGAGGGGCAGCTCATGGGGGCGAGCCCTGCCTCCCACGGACAGGCGATCCTTGGGAGTCATCTCGCTCTCTCTGAGCCACATGTGGAGCCCTTCCTCTGAGGAACAAAACACAGACAGAAGTGACTACACCCAGCATGGGAGCCACAGGAGGCAGGGGCCACGGGAGGGGTGCGGGGGGAGACGGCACTGAGGAGAAGAGGACATCTCCCTGAGCAGGGACATCTGAGACACACATTCAAGAATAAACAAGCAGACAATGGGACGCAATATAAAGTAAGGAGCAGGCATTTCAGGGCGTGCAGGCAGCCCACCAAGCAGAGACAAGCCCTGGACCTCGGCACTGCCCTCCAGACCTCACACGGGCAAGCCCCTCAATGACTGCACACATGTGCGTGTGCAAAAAAAAAAAGACACTTGCTTCACCATCTGGACCTACTCTGGGACCATAACGATCTAAAACCACTACCTCCCCCCAAAGCCGATAAACTAAGAGTTCGAACGAAGTACTGCACCCTGCCTGGAGGGGCTCTTCCCATACAAAGGCTGGCACGTGAGGCTGCGTAAAACTCATCACGCTGAGCCCCCATCGTCCTGGGCTTCCAGGCGAGGCTTCCGCCCAAGTGCCCCACTGTGGTGCGGCACCCGCCCTGAAACGGTTCAAGAGTCTCTCTGACACCAGTTATCTTCCACAGGCCCAGCTTCCCCTTTAGAACCTGCTGGAACAACAGAAAAACTGGCATGGCCAAGAACGTCAAAAATTAGCGTCCTCGGTGATGCGCAGAGTTGCAATCAACAAGCTGTAGCCCGAGAGGAACCCTGCTCCTGTCCTGCCGTGCACAAGGGCAGATACGGTCACAGCTCAGGGAGCTTTGCATGTGAAGTGAAAGATGAGCTCAGTTCAAACCCCGCTGGCCCCACATCAGCCAGACGACTGGACAATCCAGCTGCTTGGCCTCAGGGAGTTCTGTCAGGTTTCTGTCCTGCGACTGGCCGTCGGGGACCTTCATACGCACAGGACTCTATGCTGACTCTCTGCTCCACCGTGTGCCTGCAGGAGTCGCCGGAGGACACACACTGCAACACCGCCCTCGCTGCACACCTAACCTGGGGACGGAATGCTCCCCTCACCTTCCTACAGGTGCGTACGCCAGCCTGCAGACGGTGGGCACCGGGGGCAAGGCGAGTGCGTCCCCACAAATGCCCACTGACGTCTCTCTGTCCTCCTCCCTGAATGAACAGTGCGTCTGCTGCAAGGCTCCTCTGTGCTCTGCGCTCTGCACGCTCGGTGGGGCCCGGATCGTGCCGCACGCCGATAAATACATGCTTTTGAAGGCCCCAGTGAATGAGAGGAAAGGAGGGTGAGATCCAGGGCAGAAAGATCAAGCAGCTTCCGGCCTTCTCCTCTGAGGGCCCATTCACGGGGAGCACACAGCCGTGGCCGCTCACTGGCCAACCCGGCTCATCCCAGCCTCACACATTAATATTCATGTGCACAGGGAGGAAGTCACAGAACTAAGCCATCTCGGGAGCCACCAAGAAACCCGCAGCACCACCTGCTGCGGCCAGAGCGGAAGGAGGCCTCTGTCCGGGGCCAGGCAGTCAAAGCGGGGCAGGGAAGAGAAGTGAGCCAGCCAGGGCCTTCTTAGACACCAGGCTGCGAGCCCCCTCGTCCCAGGTGGGCTGCTTTGTGTGCCTGAGCCGCAGAGGAAGTGCCTGCTGGCCGGGCAGGCTCCCATGTCCCTCCTCTCAGTCCTCAGCACCGCCTCCCGGTCGGGCTGGCCAAGCCACCCCCAGTGCTGCTCTGGGAGCAAAGGTACCAACCGGGCTCGCTACGAACAGTGGCTTTAAGAACAGAGTTCCTTTCATCCAGAGGATGCCACCAATGGATTTAAAAAGAGAACCTCTAATCTTTCCAATTCATGAATGCATTTCTGGGTGGTGAGGCAGCCCTGAAACACACACGAGCATACCTCACTAGGGAGGAGTCCGTCACCCTGACATGCACACCTGGCCCTGGAGCTGGGTCTGGAAGACGAAAGCTAGGGGACTGCCACCAGGCTCTGGTGAACTTGGGCAGCACTGCTGAAAGTAGCACACCAAAGTCCAAAACCACCTCGTCCTCAACAGCGGCGGTGGGCGAGGGCGGTGCAGCCCTGGGCCGTGCGCTGGAGCTGGAGCCCCGCTGTCAGTGTGTCTGACCACGCCGGGAAAGGCTCTCCCTACGGTGCAGGCGGGATCCCCCATCTACCTGCCTGTCTACCTATCCACACACACACAGTTATATACACACTGTGACCCTGACCACATGAAAACATAAGTGCCCAGAAACAATCGTCAAAAAGCTAACGTTTTTAACACCAGTCCCCCTACCTCTCCATGCTGGAGACGGAGGTGACAACCTAGGACATGTGCCACTGAGACCTTCGAGGCAGGCCAGGGCAGGAGGAGGGCCCAGCACTGAGGGGCAAAGCACAGAGCCTGCCTCCAACTTGTCGTGTGACCCCAGAAGATGAATAGCCTTTCTTGGCTTTGGGGGCCTGTTTTCTCTGGTAAAAACGCCAAATGCATCAGATCCAAAGAGAGGGCCCTGGGCCGGGAAGTGTCCACGGTCCATGACCCTCCTGTGGCTGCCTACAGATGTATTTTGATTAGTCCCAAACACGTCCTTAATTTTTTAAATTCATCGTCAATATTTAAAAATCAGTAATTTCAAAAATGCAGGTTTCAACCTTCTCTTTAGAAAAGTGGATTTGTAACAGCCCCAAAGTGGAAATAACCCACATACCCACCAACTGCTAAATGGCCAAACAAAATGTGCTGTCACACAACGGAATGCCCCTCAGCCATCAGAAGAACGCAGCGTGGACACACACGGGTATGTAGATGAACGGTGAACGCACACTAAGTGAAAATACAAGTCCGGAAGGCCACGTGTTGTACGGTTCCGTCACGTACGCGAAATGTCCAGAACAGGCAAACCCAGAGACAGAGAGCAGATGGTGACTGCAGGCTGGGGGAGGGGCGGCGGGGAGCGAGCAGAAGGGAAGAGGGTGTCACCATAGTAGAAATGTCCTGAAATTGGTCCTGATGACTGTACAACATCATGAATGGCTAACGGTCAAAATGGTGAACATTGTGCTGTTTGAGTTTTCGCTTGACTTTACAAAACTGGAAGAGCAAGCCCACGTGGGTGGCCGCGCAAGGGATGCTTGTCTGCCTCTGAGCGCCAGCTGCCTCTCCCCAGCTGCACCCCGCACCTGGCTGGAGCCTGGTCCAGCTGCCTCAGGTGTGTGAGCCCCGCCCACCACCCGCCTCCGCAGCCCTGCCCCACCAGCGGGAGACTGCCAGCTCCCTGCGAGGCTCCCGTCCTAGTTCAATCCATACACAGGACGCAGACCTGTCTGCCAGCCATAGGAAGGGCTGGGCAAACATTTACCTCTCCCAACCAGCTCACATGAACAGTTAAAAAAAAAAGGGCAGAAAGGAAAAGTATGTCTCCCTCCCACACCCTCAGCCACCGAAGCCCCTCCCCAGAATGGACCCCAGATTCAGCGAGGTGCAGTCTTCTCAACCTCACTGGCTCCTCCCCGAGTGACCCTGTTCTTTTCTGGGCGCTGAAAAACTGCCCATTAGTTCAAACTGCCCATTAGTTTAATGAGCAATTACAATTTTGAAAGGGTTTGATAGCCTTTCCTGAATAACACCCTTATCCGTAACATAAGGGGGCCACCCCTTTACAGAAGAACTATTTTCAACTTAAAAATAAAGTCAACACCACTGTCTGGAAGGGCCTGCTGTCCCCACAGGCAGCACCGAGTGGGCATGTCCAGTGGCCCTGCTGTCACTGCCCACACGCGTGCTCAGCAAGACTTTCCACCCCCAGGCTCCCCAGGGGTGCAGCACATGGCCGTGGACTGAGTGGACTACGCTCC
>PVKM010048054.1:0-11307 GCA_004027735.1 Carollia perspicillata
GCCATCAGGGGCCCTGGGGGCCATGGGCATGAGCAACCCTTCTGCTCAGTCCTGGGCAAGGATCTTTTCCGCAGGGAGGGCCACGAGCTGCCAGCCATGGCCATCCTCTCAGTCCTCTCCACCCACTCGGTGTGCTGTGTGAGGGCACTTTTGTCCAAGAGGGGTCGGTGACTCAAACAGGGTCTCCCGTGAAGCCTGGCAGGGCAGGGCCTTGCTGGGGGCTGCCCTTCACTTCCCCCTTTGCCAAGTTGCCACCACACGTGCTGTCGTTGCATGCTCTGTGGTGGCCTAGGCCCGGGAGCCTTTCCGGGACAGCACATTCCAAGCCCTGGCCACAACTGTGAGTGAGCACCACTGCGGTCGGCACGCTGCCTCAGAGCCAGCTCTTGATGTCGAAACTCGGGGCTTGGAGGAGCTGCCTGTGTGCCCCTGAGGCCCCTGAGTGGGCGGCAGGAGGGCCATGGCCCTGGATCTGGGTGCCTGGGGCTGACGGCATTTGGATGGATCTGCTGGGAGCAGCGCTTGGGGTGGGTGCAGTGGAGCAATCACTTAAGGCTGGAGCCCTAGCAAGAAGTTTCATTAGGCCCCTGTTTTTTCTATGTCAAAGAAACAAAACGCTTCCCCTTCAGTTTATTTAGGCAGAATTAGACTCCACGAAGTGAGTTACTGAACCAAGAGACTTGTATGAGCATGTTCAGAGCAGCACTACTGATGACAGCAAGAGCTGGAGACCGCCCAAGTGCCTGTCAGCCACGCAGCGGGCGACCGGGCTGCGGCTGTGGGGCCACACGCTGAAATACTACGCAGCAGTCAAGAGAGCGACCCCCCCCACCCGCCACGAGCAATAACATGCGTGAATCTTGGCAACGTAGAACTGAGATGAAAAGGTCCCAGGAGATGATGTACCACATGTTCTTTTTATAAAGTTAAACATCACTCGAATAAAAAAATGATTTCATGAAATCCACGTGCATGTACTTCAACTCTGTAACACATTAAGTGAGGGAATGATGACGTGGAATTCAGACGACAGTTATTGCAGGTGGAGGGATAGGAAGTGGAATGTGGGATGTGGTTTTCGTCAAGAACTAGCTATTGTTCTGCGTGGTGGGTTTGTGGATACTTATTAAATTATTAAAACCAACTAACCAATGTAAATAAAAGTGAGCTGTGCATGGACCTGAACGAGTGTCACGGACCAAGGATTCTACAAACTTGAGATCTAAACAGAGGAACAAAACAAAACACAACACGAAAACAAAAGGCATGAACTGGGAAGGACACCCCCTTTTTCCCTCAAAGGAGGAGGCTTCCAGAAATGCTTGAGTGGCAGAGAACAAGAGCCTGGCTGTCTGGAGGCCCACGGGTTCCAGCTCTGGGACCCTGGGAAAGGCGCCGTATGTGTTTTCTATTTGCCACGTAACAAATGCCCATCAACATAGAAGCTAAAAACCACACTCGTTTGTTTTCTCACAGTGTCTTAGGTCAGAAGTCTGGGTGCAGCATAACTGGCTTCTCTGCTCGGGGTCTCACTGGGCTGAAACTGGGGAGTGGCTGGGGCTGTGGTCTCAGCTGGGGCTCCCCTCTACCAAGATCCTTGCCATTGTGAGCCTGACAGCCTCAACTAGAGGCACTGCCACTGGACCCTCTCCACAGCAGGGCAGTTGGCTTTTCCAAGGTCAACGAAAGAGCACCTCTGCTGCTTGGGACCTCTGTGATGTCTCTCGTCTCTGTCCTCCAGACTCTCACCTAAAAGGCAACCCGATTAGGTCGGGACCATCTAAGACAGTCCCTCCTGTGATAAATTCAAAGTCAACAAATTAAGGACCTTAACTGCATCGGCAGAATTCTTCATTGTGCTGTAGAATGTGACCTAAACCCAGGATTTTACATTCATATTTCTAGGTCCTGCACGGACTCAAGGGGAGAGGATTTGCGGGGTGTGTGCACCGGAGGTCGGGGGTCTTGAGACCACCTTAGGAAAATGCTTACTACAGTTCTTCACGAGCTTTGGCCCTTTTCCTCCGTGAAGTAAGGAGTATAATCTGCACCCGGTGGGGACTGTGGAAACACGACATGAGGTGACGCATGCAGAGGTGCTGTGGTTCCCTCAGGACATCTGGGGAGGGCCTGCCGCACGCAGCCTGGTGTGGAACGTGTACGTGGTTTCTGCACTCACAGGGGAGCATCAGCTGGACGGATAGAGGCCACAGCCTGATCTGTGCGGCCCGCTCGCTGCAAAATGCACGACGTCGCCGTGATAAATCAACGAGGATCTAAGTAAACGGAAAGGCGTAGGCTGCATGCGTGGGTTGGAAGACTCAACAGAGTAAAGGTGTCCATCTTCCCAAAACAAATTGTAGATTTGACACAATACCAATCAAAATACCAGCAGGATTTTTGGAGGGGTAAATATTAACAAGCAAATTGCAAAATTTTACAGAAAGGCAAAGGAACCAGAATAGCTAAAACAATTTTGAAAAAAAAAAAAGAAAGTGGGAAGAATCTATTTGATTCTAAGACTTAGTATGAAACTACAGTGTGGCAAAGAGATGGGCACATCGGTCAGTAAACAGAATAGAATGTCCAGAAATTGATCCACACAAATGTGATCAATATGTACAAAGGTTCAAGGGCACTTTGAGGTCGTTTTCAACCAATGGCATTGGAACAACTGGTTCCTGGTCAGCAGAAAACCCAAGCCAAACCCGAACAACACTGAAAACAGACACAAAAACTTGAGGTAAACACAAAGATGAACTCAAAATGGATCACCTCTCTACATGTGAAACATAAAACTATAACATTTTCAGAAGACAACACATTTGAAAATCTTCATGACTTGGGCTTGGGTAGAGTGCTTTACAAACAATATCAAAAGCACAGTTCATGACAGGAAGAGCTGATAAACTGGACTTCATAGAAATGTAAAACTTTTGCTCTGCCAAAGGCATCGCCATGAGAATGAAGAGAAAACCTACAGAATGTGGAAAACATTTTTGCAAACCAATATCCAAAAAAGGACTTCTATCCAGAATATACAGGGTGGGGCAAGAGTAGGTTTACAGTTGTTCGTATAGACAATAATACAATAATTAATAAATAGTGATACAAGAATAAACTCTGTGCTTTGCATACTCACAAATGTAAACCTACTTTTCCCCACCCTGTATAAAGAACTCTCAAAACTCAGTAGAAAATAAGCCACCCAGTTAAATAATGGGCGAAGGACAGGTACAGACACTTCACCCAAGAGGGTATAAGGAAGACAAATGCACAAAGGAAAAGATTCTCGACATCATTCTCCATGAGGGAAATTCAAATTGCGACCATGATGAGATACTCCACACGCCTACTGGAAACGCTTCATAAAAGTATTGACAAAACCAAGTGCTGGAAAGGACGCTGAGGAACCAGGACTCGCACGCACCCCTGAGGGGAGGGTACAATGGTACAGGCACTTTGAAAAGCAATTTGCTAGTTTCTTGTAAAGTTAAACATAATTATACATGACCCAGCCACTCCACGCTTACATGTTTACCTCAGAGAAGTGAAAACTTTTCTTCACATTAAACCTGTACATGAATTTTCATAGCCTCTTTATTTGTCCTAATCAAAAGCTAGAAACAACTCTAAATGTCCTTCAGTGGGTGAATGGTTAAATAAAATGCGGTACATCCACACAAGGGAATACTACTCAGCCATAGAAAGGAACAATAGTGATACAGGCAACAACTTGGGTGGATCTCAGACGCTTATACTGAACGAGAGAAGCCAGTCAAAAGGTTATATGCTGGATGACTCCATTTGTTTGATAGTCCCAAACAGACAAAATTATACTGATGGAAAACAGATTAGTGGTTGCCAGGGTTATGGGTGTGGTGAGGGTGTAACTAGAAAGGCCTAGCACGAGGGAGTTTTTAGGGGATGATGGAATGGTTCTGTATCGTGGATGGGGTGGTGGTTACACAAATCTATACATGTGTTAAATTCCTAGACCTGTACATTGGAAGGAAAAGAAAGTAAATTTTACTGTATGATAATGATCATTTTAAAAGAACAGCGTGCACACGGCTCTAAGCGGTGCTTGGGAAACCGGTTCAAATTTTGAAGGGTTGTCCATGTCACGTGGAGCAAGGGGCACCGCACGCAGAACGTAACAAATGCTCCATACATGAACGGTAGCCATAAAGCAACAAATGGATTATAAACCCAGTGAGTCTAGGAAGTAATGTCGCCAAGAAACTAAGCACAGAATTCTTCTGAGAAGCAGATTCTGGAGGCAAAGGCAAGGTGCCAGAAGATGCCCAAAGCCAGACCTGCCCTGACACAGCTGGGAGATGGGGCTGCCCCCAGGGCGGGAGGTCGCAGGTGCCCTGCAGGCTTGGAAGGGCTGACTTCAGACGCCCCCTCCAGTGTGGGACCCGGCTCGGAGGTGCCCAGGAGCACTGGGTCTGCATGGGTGAAGGAGGAGATTCAGCTCTGAACAGAGATCCTGTTCCCTGTTGCTCGCTTCCCAGGTGGCCCTCAGCCATGACCTACTTTTCCTACCTGTCCATGCAGGTGAGCTCCCTGGCCCATAGCTATTTTTATCCTAGCGGGATCCCCAGCTATTTTTACCAGTCCAGCTGTGTGGGAGACTTGGATTGTAGAGCTGGGGTTCCTGCTCATGTGGGGGACCCTAATGGGCTTGTTCAGCCCTCCCCACGGTGAGGACCAGTTTGCCTTCCCATAGCCACCTCTTCCTCAGGTGTCTTTCCTGCTGCAAAACCTGCATGAGCTCCTTGGTGCTGCGGGATAAAGTTCAAACCCTTAATTGGACATCCAAAGCTCTCACTACCTGGGACCCAGCTTCCCTTTGGCCTCAAGTCTCTCCACACCTCAGGGCTGGCCCGCCCCAGGAGCTAGCCAACCCAGGCCCCTTGCCAGAGGCTGAAAAGGCTTCTCAGTTTTTTGCCTGTACACTTGCTGCTGGGAATATCCTTTCCCTTCCACCTCCATAGGCCCAGTGACAAAGCTACCTCCTCCACGGAGCCCTCCTTGATTCCCTAGTTGACAGGGATTGTGCCCTCTCTAGAGAACTATTGTCCTAAGAACTCTCATCTGGCCCTCTCTGCTCCGCTGCCTCAGAGGATGTCTGGCTGTGGGTCTGTCTCTCTCTCCCTCGTTCTTGGGGCCGGCCCTTGCCCATCTCTACCCTGGCACAGGCATGTGTGAAGGATGGTGGGTGTGCTGCGGCCTTTCCTACATCTTGCAGGCTGCCCTGTGCACCTGGGCTCTGTGATGCTTGGCCTCCTTGGGTTAGGGCGGGGGCTCTGCCATCTTCTGGCTCTAGGCTCTCCACCTCAGTGAATCAGCAAACCCTTCCCAGGGCCTGCAGTGGGTTCAGCACTTTTTGGAGAGCTCTGCGACCGTGTGGGGAAGGAAGTCAGAAGACACGCTCATCGGGGGAGCCTGGACAGGCAGACCTGAATGAAGCTCCAGGGACTACAGACATGGTGAGTCATGTCTGGGGTCCCCCACAGTTCTCCTATCTCCCCTCTAGACACTGTCCCATCTTTCTCCTCCCCCTAGAGAATGTTCCCCCTCCCTCCCCAGGGCCTCTCTTCAATGTCCCTCTCACCCCACAGCCTGGCCCGGGTTTCTGCCCTCTGCAGACCCTGCCAAAACTTCGTGGGCACCAGATCTTCTGGATGTCACTGAGTTCTGATCTTCCTGGCCTGTTCAGAGCCTCTGAATGCTGACCTCCCATGTTCCCAGGACGCCTTTTTCCTCCGGGTCTCCTCCTCCGTCTCCTTGAAGGACGCCCACCTCTGCCTGTCCTGGAGAGGTCAGAAGTCCTCCCTGTGAAACAGTGGCCTCTGCCCTCCCTGAACCCACTCAAGGCCTCTACTGTCAGTGTTGGCCTCCAAATCCTTTCTTCTACCATAGGTCTTTTTCCCTGAGCTCCAGACTCCACAGATTCTCACGGTCCCTCCAACTTACCATGATCTAAACTCAACTCATCACCTTCTCCCGAACTGTTCCTCCTCTGCTCCCCCGGGCCCCCTGCAATCTCAAGGCTGCTCCCTCTCCCTGTTGACTTGGCTTCCTAAGCATGGCAGGGCGGGCCTCCTGCTTCTCAATTATGTAGCTGCTCCTGCCTCCTGCCTTCCCCGTTCCCATTGCTTCTCCACTCAGCACCCTGCACAAACCAGGCCAGACCTTCCTTAAACGCTGTGGTTTGCAGAATGGAGTCCAAGTGTCCTAGGAAGGGAGCCAGGGTGCCTAACGTCAGGGAAGCCAAGCTGCCAAGGTGCACATCCTGATGGCTGTGTGATCCGAACAAATGACTCTCCTTTTCTGGAGCCTCGATTTCTGGATTTGTTGGGTGTGGGTACCCCCAGGGTAGTCGTGAGCACTAAATGAGATAGCAGGTGTGACGGGTCTATAACTGAGCGGGCCACAGTGGACAGGGGCATCAGTGTGGCTAGTTAGCTGCCCTCTCTCGCCAGGCTCTCTGCTGCTTCAACCCCTGCCTCTTTCCAACATGGCCGTGCAGCCCAACATCCAAGTCTCCATACCTCTGACCTCGCTTTCCTTCCGCAGGAGATATTTCCCTTCTACCTGCCCATCTAGCAGACAACTTGTCCAACTTCGAGGCCCACTGTGAATTCTATCTCTTCTGTGCAGCCCTCCGGAGGCCCACTGATGCCTCCCTAGGGCTCACAAAAAGGGAGAGGGACCACCCACTCACCATGGGCCCCTGGGGCCTGGGCCTGATTCCTTCTTGTGGTTCTAGCATCCAGCACTATATCAGCGCCCTGGGGGGCAGAGCAGGAGGTGCTCTGTGTCTTCCATTTCATGGGTGTTTCATGGGTGGAACACCCATGAAAGTCTCGGGGACTTCTCAAGCCCCAGGAGAGATCTGTGACATAGGAGGAGTCTTCCAGCTTGAAGGCCTGGTAAAGTAGGGCTGTTCACACAGCAGACTCAGTTTACTGGCATCCGCAAAGGAGGGCTGGGTTTCCTCTGTGAGGGAAGTGTGCTCAATCCCTGATGTCACATCAGGATCTCAGCACTAACAGACCTGGAGGGCCGGCGCCAGCCCTGCACATCAACACACCTCTGGGGACGGGTAAAGAATATGGAGGCAGATGTGGGTAGGACAAAGAAGCCCTCACAGTAGAAAGTGGGAGAAAAAAAGCTTTCTTGAAAGTCAGGGCTCTGAGTGGCCAGGAGAAGTGCAGATGAGGCACACGTAGGTGGCCCTCATCCTACCTAGTGGCTCACAGAGTCTGCAGAGCTGTGCTGTCCAATGGGTCCTGTGGCTATTTAAATTAAAATAAGGACAAGTAAAGTCCAGCTCCCTAGTTTCGTGATTCATATCCAAGTGCTTGAAAGCAACGTGGGTTGAGTGTCTACCACATTGGACAGTGCAGACACGGAACATCACCAGCGCCACAGGCAACTCCAGCCCCGAAGTCAGCGCTCCTCCGGAACCTGCCGCTGCGCTGTGCTCAGCGCGGGCGATTTACTGGGCCCCTCTGTGCTACGGTTTCCCCTCGCTAAGTTGGGATAATGGTAGTCATTAACACATGAGTTAAATGTGCGTAAAGGACTTGCAACAAACAGCACCTGGTATGTGGAAAGGGCCTGTCAGCCTGCCGGTAGAGCCTGTGCCACAACATTAGAAGTAAGACATTGTGTACTTTGCGGAAGGGCAGACAGAACTCACATATACCGGGAAAAGCTACCCACCATGCTGTCTCCCAGCTACCACGTCACCCTGCTTTGCGTGCTAGGATGGCATTGCCACTTCCCTTCGGCAGAAGACAGAGAGGACCTGCTGGAGGCCAGTGAGGTGTGAGAGGAGAACCCCACTCTCTGGAGCCAAGCCTAGAGCTCACCACCGCCTCTGCCTTGGTGGGGTTGCTGGGTCTCCAGATCCTTAGGCCCCACGGCACGGGTCCTTTGGTAGGGTATGCTGCTGCCCTACCCAACCCACCATTTGGAAGTCCTTTCCCGTGTCTGGCCTCGGTCCCACCAGCTGCAGTGTGACCCCTGTACCTAAGGCTGCCCGTGCAGACAGCACAGGAGAGGGTTTTCTTATGATCTATTTCCAGAAACACCCTCACTTGGAAGCCAGTTCATCCTGATGTCTAACCCTCCTCCCACCTACCATGGGTCAAGCCTGCCTCTTCTTGCCTGTCTTTGGAAGACACAGAGCATTTCCTCCAGGGCTTCCACATCCTGCAGAGACAGGGATCAAGGCCTCACCGCTCCTGACTTTCTCTTGGTAGGGAGCCCATGGTTGCACAAGGTGGGCTCGGCGCCAGCCCAAACAAGAAAGCACATTCTAACCCTGGCGATCCAGTAAGGCAAGGTCTCTGGCGAACCCTGTGCTGTCCGTTGCCCAGATGGGAAACTGAGTCCCAGAGCAACGAAGGGGTTTTCCCCAGGGCACACAGGCTGGTCTGAGGTCTGATGATCAGGACAGTCCTCTCTCCAGTCTGTCCCAGCCTCTAGGAAAGCATGGGGGCGTTGTAGCCTCCCAGAGCCGGAGTCGTGGGTGGAGGAAAGCAGCCAGAAAGAACTTGCTGCCAATAGGAAGTGAGAAGCACTATGGAATTCACTTTTCCAAGGGCATTTAACTGATAGATAGGCAAGGGTGGCCGCCTAGTGCAGTGGTGCTGTCTGTCTACTGTACGAGGGGCAGGAGGGAGGATGAAATTCCAGCGATTCAAACCAACAGGCTCAAAGGCTGGTGGGGGGGGTGGATGCTGAGGACTAGCCATCCTCGAACCGTGCTTTGCCAAGGTTTGGCCTGGGCTGTCCCGCTCTTGCCCCTCATCTTGTCTGCTCTGTGTCTCGCCCTCCTGGCCACCCTGGCTGCCTCCAGTCTCCTATGATTGAAATCCCCCCGCTGCTCTCAGAGCCGACCTTCCCCCCTTTAATTCAATCAGGAATCATAAGCCCTTTTAATTTAGGAAATAAAAGGCTGGCTGCTGAGCCGGCTGCCCCTGATTGACGGGGCTGCCAGCATGGCCGAGCTGGCCTGGGGAGGGGGCACAGACCCATGACCTCAGCCAGCCTCTCTGGGGTGAGGATGCTCCTTGGATGCCTGGGGAACAAAGGAGGACCGCCCCTTGCTGGCCTCCAGCAGAGGAGGGGCCAAGGCCACGTGGTGGGGGGTGGCTGCTGGCTGGCCTGGGGAAGCTGTGGAATGTCAAGCTCTCACTGCGGCCTTGGGGACTTGGAATAGACACGAAGGAGGACTTCCTAACCAACTCACGCATTTCCTCCCTTAGTCATTATGGGACTCTGGTCAATGTTCCAAAGTGACACAATGACACATCTTTCTTTTCCAAGAAAGTAGAAGAGGTGCCAGAGGAATGGATGCTAGCTTTTCTGGACTTTGGTTTCTCATGTCGATGTGGGGACCGTCATGGAACCCAGCCACAGGGCTGTTCTGAGGACTAAATGGGTCAACGAAAGCTCACTGGCACATAATAACCTCTCATTTAACTATAGCCGATAATATTCTTAATAATATTACTCTGCTGGGGCACACAGAGGACTCCATCTCTACTTGGGGGTGGCAGAGACTTGGGAGTGTTCAGGGCCCTGGGGCCAGCTGCTCTATTTCTCTCCCAGGAGGAAAGACGAGGGCAGGTCCCCCAGGGCCTGGTCCCGGTCCCTGGGGAAGCAGGCTAGGACGGCGGAAAGCTGCTAGATTAGGGTTAGAATTGTGGTTGAGCAGTTTGACTCTGTGACCTTGGGAAAGTTGCCTTACTGCTCTGAGCCTCAGTGTCCTCCTTTGAAAAGTGGGCTTGTAGCACCTACTAGTAGGATGTTTTTGATGCTCAGGACAGGGACTGACCTATAGAAGGTGCTCAGAATGTGGCACCTCCCTCCCCTAAGCCCCAATCAAGTGCTCCGCAAAGCCGATCTGAGTGGGAACCCCTACCGCCCTGCGGTCTGAAGCTGAGCTCTGGGCAGCCACTGTCTTTTTTTCTGTTCAACCACTTTGCCTGATTCCAGGACCTCCCGGTCCTGCCTGTGGCCAGGGCCTGCCCCAGAGGCTTCAGTGTGGCTGGCCTCACCGCCTTCCTGAGTCGCTCCCGTGGAAGGAACCACCTGGTGCAGACCCAGATGGCCTGCGGCTCCCTGTCCACATGCAGCACAGTGCCTGGCGCAGAAAAGATGCTTGGGGAGGCCTCTCCCCAAACTCTGACCCATCCTCCTGACCCAAATGTACTAGAAAAGCGTGTTCTGTGATATCATTCTTTGTTCTCATAAGCAATTCTGTACAGCTCCTGTACGGGTTTGGCACTGAAGGCGGGAGGCGCAGTGGCCACCCACAGAGCTCCAGGCTTGCTACTGCTAAACCTGGGGCTGAGCTCCACACCCGCTGCTGCCCTGGGAGGCAGGGATTGCAGCACACAGTTCAGGACACTGAAACTCGAAGACATTGAATACCTTCTCCAACCTGACCCAGGTGTGAACCCACAGTGCTGGGATCTGACCCTAAACCCTCTACACACTGGGATAGGCAGCTCACAGAAGTCTCCAGTGTCTGATGTTTCATTTGATCTCACAATGACCTTGGGGTGATGCCAAGTACAAAGTTGTCATTATTATTATCCTGTCATACAGAAGAGAAAGCAGAGGCTCTCACGTCACTCAGTAAGGTCAAAGGTGGGACAGGGACTTGGACTCGGACGATGTCCCAAGCACTGCCGCTCCCCAACCCCTCTGGATTTAAAGCAGCTTCTTACTCCTGATGGCCAGCGTTCCAATTGGATGATTCCTTCTTCCACCCATTCGGCAAATATTTATCTGGTGCCTACTCTGTTCTAGTCCCTGTGCCAGAGATTAATGCTGGAAAAGCCAG
Organism: Carollia perspicillata; assembly: GCA_004027735.1. NCBI lineage: Eukaryota > Metazoa > Chordata > Mammalia > Chiroptera > Phyllostomidae > Carollia > Carollia perspicillata. The sequence continues at coordinate 10,877 of PVKM010048054.1, forward strand.
AGTTTGGTCCCTTCCTGAAGCTTACCATCTTTGTGAGCCATAAAGATGGGAAATAATCAGTCACATAAAAATGGTAAAAATCGTAAAAGCGTTGTTCCTGGGGTGGGGCGAACAGTCAAGGAAAGTCTTCCGGAAACATGGAGATCTGAGGGCAGGTGCGAAGTTTGCCCCTGGAAGTGGGCAGAGCGGCCCAGGCAGAGGGAACAACATGTGCGTCGGCCCGGCGGCAGAAGTAGGGCCGTACAAATAAGGCTGGGAAGCGCTCAGTTGAAGAGCGGGAGGAAAGGGGCCAACGCCTGCAGAATCTGGAGGACCGGCCTCGATCCTAAGAGGAGGGCCTCAGGCTGGTTTGCATTCCAATTCAGAGAAGAGTAAGTTGGAGCAGGTTGAGGGAATGTGGGGAAGGCAGTCAGGAGCCAACCTTGGAGGCC
>PVKM010048055.1:0-11297 GCA_004027735.1 Carollia perspicillata
TTGGCAGAGCGAAATACTCACACGGGAGGAGTTTCCTTTTTCTTTGAGTTGACGTAATAGCCCCCTTTGTGAATTTGCTGCTTGAACTCTGTACCCAAGGAGAGGAAGAGTTTAAAATGTTTAAAGTAGCTCGGACTAGTTGATTCAAGGCAGGGCTAACCACAAGGTGGTTTGGTGCTATGTATGCCGAGCTATCCTAAAGTAAAAATTAGCTAACTACATGAAGATTCAGGGATGAGGATGCCACCACAGTGATGCTTATGTGGGCAGGGGGAGGGCGGGGAGACCCAAACAGGAATCGCCTATATACTTACTAAGAGGGAATTGAGCAGTGTTGAAATATGTGAACATTGAAACACTAGGTGGTTATTAAAAAGGATCATGGGATTTTTTTAACATATGAAAAATGTTCCTAATTTATTGTTAAATGGAAAAAATATATCAAGCTAGATGTAGTATGATCCTCTCTTTGTCTAAAAAGAAAAAGTACACACTCAGAGCAGAAAAAGACAAAAAGAAAGAAATTCATAGTCATGGTGTTTTTACAAGTGACCATGGAATGTAGCTTTGGTCTTATTCTGCTATTGTTTGTCTGTATTTCTCAAGTCCTTCTATGATAAATATATTTCTTAAGTAACCAAACCATTTTAAAGAAAATAATACAAAGTTGCCAGGGCTTTGAGTGAAGTGCAAAGATACAGACCCTGTGCATTCACAACTTTCCACCCCAGGAGCCTCTGGGGATGCCCAAGAAATGTTTTAAAAGGCCGCAGAGAGATTCCCCAGAAATAGTCATTCTATTGCAGCAGTGTATTTTCCTCCCCTTGTCAGATCCCTGACGTCTTAATCCCACACCTAGAATACAGTCAACACTTCTTAGAGAAGTGTTGCCATTCCCCTATGGACCACTACCTTTGCTCTGGCCTTTTCCTGCTCCTCTGTCCTCCAGTGCCCCTAGGGTTATAGCTTTAAGATAGCTCATCATGCTTACCATGTAAACCTTTCACAGTGTTTCTTTCCTGCTTGGTTTTTTTGAAATCACCTAGTTTGTTTTCCTCTTCTATTCCTCCCTCCTTGTCACTTTTCAGATCATTTTATAGCCTGTCACCCTTTGCACACTAACCAGGAGCTCAGGGCGACAGCATTTTCTGGGTTGGGCTTCCTCCTCCCCTATGAATCCTAAACCTGGTGGCCTCCATGCTGCATCTTAGAATCACTGGGAAGTGCGTTTTAAAATATGATGCCAGGGCCCTCCTCCCAGAGACTATGATGTATTTGGTCTACAGTGAAGAGCAGTTCATACTCTTCCCCCAAGTGAACCTAATAAATAGCCAGCTTTGAGAAGCTCTGGCTTAGCTCCTATAATCCACATGGCATCATCCCATCTAGGGTGGAATTGTTTCTGCAGAGGGGCCTCACTTGCCTATGCTTTGTGCCCAGTTGGACCTGATTACCAAGCCCTCCACCTCCAGTTAACCCTTGCAACTTAAACATTGCTCTTACTACAGCTGTTGTCCAGGTTGGGAGGCTGAGTTAGCCATGGAATTCCTGCTGGACTCATTCCTGAATTGAGTAATGTGTATTTCCCCTCCTAAATGTGCAGAGCACCTTGTATGTTTCTCTTCTGCTGTCACTCAGAAGCATGTCGGGAAAGCTGACAAGAATCCATTCTGCTCTTCCAGAATGCTCACCACATCCTGTTGGGTTAATTTAAGCTTTCTTCTCTGTTCTGCATCAGGACCTCATCATCTCCTACCTGGATGGCAACAACAGCCTCTTCACCAGCCTCCCTTGCAATCCTTACCCTATCTAATCCATTTCCTGTGCCACAGCTCCTGGATCCTTCTAGAATCTCTTTTCCCTTGCCATGTCATTCCCTTGTATAAAAATCTTCAGTAGCTCCTAACTGCGTGTCAGTAAGAATAATCATTATGAAATTAATTTTAATGGTTATACAGTTCTTAAGTTCTTACTATGCACCAGGGCTTGTGCCTAGCATGTTATATGCATCATCTCATTTCCCAAAACATTTTATTATGGAAATTCTCAAACATACCAAAACAGAAGACAGAATAACACAGGCCCCCACTCTCTTCTCCATAATCCTAAAATCCAAAAAGCTCTGAAATCCAGAAGTTATCATACCTTTGGTGATAACACCCATTTGGTAGCAAAACCTGACCCAAATAGGATGAATTGTCTGTGTTTTTATTTAATTCACTTAATGTGAATGTTTACAAGTAACATTGCAGACTTATTAATATGCAGTAAGTCCTCACTTAACAGAATGCTAGGTTCTTGAGAACTGTGGCTTTAAGCAAAATGACATGTAACAAAACAAGTTTTACCCCAGGCTAATTGATGTAAATAAGAGTTAAGCTTTTAGGGTGTATTTCTTATCACAAAAACATGACCAAACTTACAAGACCCAAAATACATTCAGTATTAAAGATTGAAATAAATGTGAGCTATACATATATGTAAGAAAGATTAATAAAAACACGTTAGAGCATTGTTTTCCAACCCACTTGTTCCAGTTCATGGTCACAGGGGTCCGGAGCCTGTCCAGGCATCAGCAGCTCAGGGTGCAAGGTAGGAAGGAACCCAGCCTAGACAGGATGCCCTTCCACCTAAGGGCCACTCACAGACACCCACAGTGGCTCATACTGAGACAACAAAGACCTGCCAGTTCACAGCAGCACATCTTCGGGACGTGGGAAGAAACCGGAGTCCCCAGAGAAGACCCATGCAGACACTGGAACATGCCAACTCCACACAGACAGCAGCCCCAGTGAAGCATAGATTTTTTTTATCATCAACATTATAAGGAAACAATGTTGAACAAAAGGATACTGTTTGAGGACCTGCTGTATTTGATGATGGATGTGTCCATACCTGTGCTGAGGGTGTGATATACAGTGTAAGCTTCTAAATCTGAGTACATCTGAATTCAGAAACACAGAATTTGGGGACAAGGAATTGTATGCCTGTAAAACGAGTACCTACACACCTGCTACTTATAAGTTCAGAAACTGCTAGCATTTTGGCATCTTTGCTTTTCCATCAATCTACAGATATAGATGACAAATATAGGGATAGAAATACAGATATAGACATTGCTATGCCCCCCCCCAAAAGATCTATCTACATTAAATCCCTACCTGTGAATGTTACCTCTTTTAGAAAAGAGCTCTTTGCAGATATAATTAAGGGTCTTGAGATGAGATCATCCTGAATTATCCGGGTGGGCCCTAAATCCAGTGACAGGTGTCCTTGTGAGAGAAAACAGAAGAGAGAAGGCAATGTGAAAACAGAGGAGAAATTAGGGCAATGTGACCACAAGCCAGGGAAAGGAAGGACCGTCAGAAGAGGCAATGAAGGATATTCTTCTAGAGCCTCCAGAGGGAGCATGGCCCCGCCAACACCCTGATTTAAGACTCCGGGCCTCGAGCACTTTGAGAGAATAAATTTCTACTGTTGTAAGCCTCCCAATGTGTGGTAATATGTTGTGGCAGCCCAAGGAAAGTAATGCAGTTTTAAATACAGATAAAGATATTGACAAAGCTTTGAACATAGGCTGAACCAATTAAAAGTACTGGCAGCCCTGATGACACTTCATTCCTGAGTCCTTCGGTGCATACATCTCATTGAATCCCCCAGAGCCCCATGATATGTATTCCTGTGCCCATTTGAGGCCAGGAATGGAGGCACATAGAAAGCATGGCCAGTGTCATTTCTTGCTACTCCTGCAGTCAGGCACAGAGCAAGGGGATTGCACCTGACCTGCCACCAAACGTGCTGGCAACCACTCTGGACCCCCCGCTGGAAGAGGGAGTGAGGGCAGGCAGCAGCGCCCCGCCCCCTCTCAGAAGGTAGGAATTTCCCTAAGCAGTCTCAGCAGGGAAGCCAGCCTGGAGAGCTTCCCTGACTGTAGGAGCTGGTCCAGTCCAGTGTTCTGATGCTTTGTCCTTCCTGCCCCCATGTGGATGGAGTCAGCAGGGTCAGTCAATGCTACAGCTGGGCTGAGCTGGCTGCCTCCTCAGCAGGGACGCCTGTGTTTGTCTGAGCAAGATGACACAGGCAGACGTTGCCACTGGGTCGGCTGCACCGACATGGGAGCTGGCTGGGGAACTAACGAGCTTGTAAATTGGAGAGGAATTAGACTATCAGATGGTGAGGCAGGACACAACACAGCCACCCACTGGAGTCTTTGCCATAACTCAGGGAAAGCACAGCATTTTCCTCAGGAAGAGGTCATCTGAAGAGCAAAGCAAATCAGGATGCTCACTTAGAGGGGAAATTTATGGTTCTATTAGTAAAGTACCCCACAAGGCTGACGCAGGGAGCTGGGAGAAGAGGACTGATCATCTGTTTTCAGCCTACAAAGAGGGGTACCCTTGGGGAAGAGATCTGACTCTTTCAACGGGAGGGCTTGGAGAAGCTTGCTAAGGGGCATTATGGGAGGTGCTTGAGGGATCCTGTCTGGGGCAGCAAGGAGAGGGACTTAGAGAGCTGATTTTCCCTAATCACCTCCCAATTTAACCAGAGAAACAAGTAGTTTATATGAGGAATTTTGAACAATTTCATTTAGTGAAATTAGTTGTGCTGTTAAATTTTTTTAAATCCCTTTAACACATCTTTTTCATCTAAACCACTGCAGTCAGAAATATTCATTCAGTGATGATAAATGAGCACTTACTGCATAGCAGGCACTGTGCCAGGTACTGGAGACAGGAGTGAACCAAAGCATGAACCTTGACCTCTTAGAATGTACAGCTTCTTGGGTAAACAGATATTAGAAAGAATGAATTCACAAATAAATATGTAATTATAAGTTGTTACATGTTCAGTATAGGAAAAAGATCATAGGAAATAGAATGGCAGCATGGAGGGATGGGGTGGCCAGAGAAGGCTTCTCAGAAGAAAGAAAGTTTCAATTGAAACCAGCAGTGGAATGGGAATTTAGTTGGTGGGGGGCGGGAGGAATGGATTTGTGAGGAGAATTGGATATTTTCTTAAAATGTTAAGACTTTCTCTGAACAACCCATCTACGTGTAGAGGGAGTAAGGTAGCCCCTAGGAAATAAACATCCACATTATTTGATTATTTTTCAACCTTTGTATTACTGGTAATTGGGCCAATTTCCCATATACCCAGTGCCGGCACCCTGGATGACACTGAATGTGGTAAAGGACTCAGAGGCAGTGACTCTGAATATGACATTTGCACAGAGTGGCTTCCAAGAATCTCAGGTCACTCATTCATCTATTCATTTGTTCAACAACATTTTTCTGTTTATTTATACTGAGTCAGAAGCCACCCTAGAGCTGGAGTGGAATGATGAGGGGGATGTGAACCCAGCTCCTACATGGCATAAAACAAAATAAGGAAAGTCAGGTAGATAGAGAGAGTGAGAAAGGAACACTGAGGGTGACAACCTGTGGGTAATGTGGTGGGTGCTCAAAAGCATAGACGATGGTGCCAGATTACCTGGGTCTGAAGCCTAGCTCTGTCACTTACTAGCTATTTGACGTTGGGTGAATGGCTTAACCTCTCTGTGCATCCATTTCCTTACTTCTCAAATAGTACCTCATTATGTTGGTATGAGGCTTCAATTATTAATATTTGTAAAGTCTAATGCATTCCAAGAACTATAGAACTATTTGATGAGTAAATTGTAGCAAAGTGGAAAAATGCTTTTTATTTTTAAAAAAGTTTACATATAGTCCTGGCTGTGTAGGCTCAGTTGGTTAGAGCATCTCCCCTTATGCCAAAAGGTTGCTGGTCCAATTCCAGGTCAGGATACATACCTAGGACCTGGGTTCAATCCCTGGTCAGGGCAAATACGGGAAGGCAACTGACCTATGTTTCTCTCTCACATAGATGTTCCTCCCTCTCTCTGTCTCTCTCTTTTCCTCTATCTCTAAAAAAAAATCAATGAAAACATATCTACAGGTGAGGATTTAAATTTTTTTTGTTTACATATAGGAAGCACAAAGAACTGTATAAATAACCATGCATTTACCAAAGTTGAGTAAATTTAATTAAGGATGTGTGTATATGCGTGTGTAGAGTAACTTAGTCTCCTGTGTTCTCTTATCCAGGATCTTTCCCCAACCTGTTACCATGAATTTGGTATGTTTGTATCCTTCTAATCAATGTTTTTTATGATATATTACCTGCATATCCTATAAACTATATTTAGTAATGGGATCATGTCATGCATATTGTTTTGGAATTAGCTTTAGTCCCCTCAACATTACATTTCAATATCCATGCATGTTGACACACATCCAGTTCATTCATTTTAACAGCTGTCTAGTATTCCATTGTGTGAATATACAATAATTTATTTAGGTATTCCCTTCCTAATGGAAATTCAGGTGGTTCCCAGTTTTTTCATGATTGCAAACACTGCTACATAACTGCCTTTGAACTTGTTCCTCATGAATGTGTACAAGAGTTTCTAAACTTACACCAGGGCATGTACTTGGAAATGTCATCACCAGGTCAGTTGCATCTTCAACTCGACCCCATACTGCCAAATTGCTCTCTGCAGGGATTGATCAATTTCCACTCCTACCAACAGAGCATATTAAAGGGTTAAACTTGGATCCTTTCAGCATGGAATAATTGTGTCCCTAGACTCTTACAAGGATGCATGAGTCTTTGCATGCTTGTTAGTCTCTGTCCTCATCACATCTTTGTGAGAGAGAGCTGTGGAGGAGTGGTTCTAGCTAAAGGAGAGAACTAAGGTTCAGGGGATCTTAGAGGCTTGCCCACAGTTGCCAGGGTATTTGGGTGGGAATCAGAGCATCCTGGATTTCTGTCATTTATGCTGATGAGTGGTATCTCAGCTGTGTTTCTTAGAGCACCAAGGTTCTATGCTGCCACCAAAGTTAAGAGGAGGAGGCTGTGGAAAATGTGAAAAGGGAAGAGGACCAGAATGAATTCTAGGCCTCCCTTCCCCATCTCGGCCCAAGCAGTTATTCTCTAAGGCTAGAGAATAACTAGCCTTATGCATGCTGAGAAAGACTTTATTTGGGAGAAAAGAAAAGTCTGCTGCTTAAAAAGGAGGGAAGGGGAGGTGTAAATCTCTTTTTTAAATTGAATGATTAATTACCTTCTAAAACAAAAAGCCCCAGGCCCAGATGAGTTCACTGATAAGTCTTACCAAACACTCAAGAAAAAAGTAATAACAATTCTCTACATCTCTTTCAGAAGAGAGAAGCAAAACAAATACATCTGAACTCATTCTGTGAGGTCAGAATTACCCTAACACCAAAACCTGATAAAGACATTATAAGAAAACTACAGATCAATATTTGTCATGAACATATACCAATATCTCTTCTGCAAAAATCCTAAACAATATATTAGTAAGTCAATTCAACGATGCATAAAAAGATTTATGTATCATAACCAAGTGGGATTTATCCATGGTTTGCAAGACTGGTTCTATATGTAATACAATTAATTAATGTAATTCATTACACCAACAGGCTAAAAGAGAAAAGTCACATGATCATGGTGATAGATGCAGAAGAGCAAAACCCAACACCCATCACAATAAAAGCTCTCAGTAAATTAAAATTAGAGGGGAATTTTCTCAACTTGCTAAGGAATATCTACAGAAAATCTTACTGCTACTGTCATACTTAATGATGAGATAAAGTTTTTCCATTAAGATCAGGAACAAGGGAAGGATGTTCCCTTTCATGGTTCCTTCACAACATTGTACCAGAGGTTCTAACTAATGCAATAAGACAAGAAAAGGAAATAAAAAGTATAGATATTGAGAAGACAAATAAAACTCTCTTTAATCACAGATGGCATAATCGTCTGTGTATAAAATCCAAAAGAATCTGAATATATAAATAAAACCTATTGAAATCATTTGCAGTTATAAGCAGGCAGGGTTGCAGGATGTGAGATTAATATACAAAAGTCAATAAATTCCCTATACACCAACAATGAACAAGTGGAATATGAAATTAAAAACACAGTACAATATGCAATTAACACCCTTCAAATGAAATACTTAGATATAAGTCTAACAATATACACAAGATCTCTATGAAAACAAAACTCTGATGAAGGAAATAAAAAAAGATTTAAATAAATGGAGAGAGATTCCATGTTCATGGATAAGTAGACTCAATATTGTCAGGATGTCAGTTCTTCCCCATTTGATCTATAGATTCAGTGCAATCCCAATCAAAGTCCCAGCAAGTTATTTTGTGGATAATCACAAAATGATGCTAAACTTTATGTGGAGAGGTAAAAAGACCCGGTGCAGCCAACACAATATTGAAGGAGAAGAATAAAGTTGGAAGATTTACAGTAACCAATAAAGCTACTGTAATCAAGGTATTTTGTCCCACTTATGGGGTAGGTTTTCCATTCTCCTACATGAAAGGTTAGAACTGACTGGCATTGAGTATATCTCTTCCCCCAGTTGTCCTCTGATTAAACTCCAAAAGGTTAGATTCTGGTTGACTAGTTTGTCCTAAAGCCAAGCTTGTTTAAGAAGAATAGATGGCCCTGGTTGGTGTGGCTCAGCAGATTGGGTGCTGGCCTGCAAATCAAAGGGTCACTGGTTTGATTCCAGGTCAGGGCACATGCCTGAGTTGCGGGCCAGATTCCCAGTAGGGGGTGCTCAAGAGGCAACCACACATTGATATTTCTCTCCCTCTCTTCCTCTGTCCCTTACCCTCTCACTAGAAATAAAATCTTTAAAAAATACAATGATCTAGCATATTTCAAAATGTCTTTCCCCTTCCTCTTATCAAAAGCACAAAGATTTTTCTCCAATATTTATGTGAGAAACTGGTCAAGCTCCTAGAGGTAAATTTTACAAAATTGTGGAGTCCTTACTTTGAATTTTGAGGCACACAAACATTCAGTCCATAGCAAGGTGTGTGGCAATGTCTCATTGTTACTTTAATTTACATTTCCCTAATGATAGGTGATGTTGAGCATCTTCTCATATGTTTATTTTAATCTATACATCTTTTTGTCAAGATGTCAGTTCATGTCCTTTTCCCATTTTTAAGTTGGGTGGTTGTCTGATTGTTCAGTTGCAAGTTCTTTGTAAGCTTTGGATGCCATACCTTTATCAAATATGTGCTTACAGTTATTTTCTTTCAACCTGTGACTGTTGGATATTCTTTTAAAATTAAAGCTAAATTTACAAAAAGTGGGTCAATTTAAAGAAAAATATTGTAAAAATGTAGGAAATCCTTATAATAAATTAAGTACAGATGGTAGTTGAATGCAGCAGAAATCTAAAAGACAGTTAATAAATTAATAAAATTCAGTAAACACTTCTTTAGGCTAAAGTCTCTCTCTCTGTGTCTCTGTCTGTCTCTCTCTCTCTCTCTCACACACACACATACACACACACACACACACACACACATCAAAACAGAAGTTTCGCACCCAAGTGAACAGTGAAAATAGGAAACCAGTAGCTTCATTTATAAAAATGCAGTGCTTTAGTCTAGCTGAACTCTCACTTGTACACAACGTGTCTCCTGCAAGTCTCTAAACTCCTAGGTTTTCACACCATATTCCCCTTGTGAATTCACAGAAGCAAGTAAAAGCACATTTCCCTTTATCTTGCAGAATTCCTTCTTGTTTCTGAATCACAGCATAATAAATAGTACAAGTTAAAGCTGGAGGCTGCGAAGAGTTGGGTGTGTTCAATGACCTGAGAGAAAGTAGGTCATCAGAGGGTCATAAGGGTTATGTGAACAGGGTGAGCTGAGACTGGGGAGATGGATGAGAGCCAGTTAGGTAGAGACTTGATGCCACTTTAGGGATTTTGAAAGCAAAGGGAAGGTCATGAAAGGGGTTATGCCAAGGAGTGACATCATGATATTTGTCTTTTAGATTAAAAATGGACTTCATTCCTCTTCACCATATATTTCTAAGGATAGCGGTTTCAGTGCTAGAAAATTGAGTCACTTGAGTTGTTTATTGCTTTTTGGAGAACGGAGAATGAGGGACATCCTTAGAAGGCTACGTGCAGAAAAAGTAAGACTCTAGTAACAGAGTGTGGACTAATTGAAATGTTATTTCTTGTCTGAACTTTTTTCTTACACACACAATTCCCACCTCACCTCTCTCCTGTATGTAGGGTGTATGTTGACACAGACACTAGCCCACAGTGTCCACAGTGTTATGGATGAGACGAGACAAATTCACCCAGACTACCAAGTCCTGTGGAGGAAAAGGGTCAGCATGGCTACTCTTTCAAGGGGAGAGCATCTCAGAGCGGCCTGGCCACTCTCTCAAGAGGAGAGCACCCTGACCCTTGCCTTGACAAGCTTTTATTGGCTTTCTAATAGCATACATCAAAGAAGGTTCTCATTCATTATACTTAGGTTTGCTTTAGGTAATTACTTTTTACAGATAGCAACAGAAGGGATGTTACCGATTACTTCTTACAGATTAACAAGGGAAAAATGTTGCAGATGCAAGGGAACAATAAGAGTAACAGGTTTGGTTACACTTCAGTCCTTGGGAGAATTAGCACAGACTTCAGGAAGTTACTTTAAGGATATGCAGCAAGGGCTCACTGCCTGAACTCAGGGTGAGGGAGTTTTAGCAAGAGCAAGTCACAGAGCAGCCTAGGTATAATGCAGGCCTGATTTCCCAGGGGAGATCTTCTTCATGGGCGTGGTCCCATGTGCTGACTCGCTCCCCACTGGTTTTTCATGTGGGTGCTAAGCTACATTCCCATGCCTTGTGAAGTGGTTCCCTACAGTATGTGTAGATTATTACACCATTTTGGCCACTTTCTAGCATCTTCAATGGAAGTGCAACCTTCCTGACACCTTGGTCTCAGATTTCCAGTCTTCCAAACTGAGACAACAGATTTCTGTTGTTCTGAACTCCCAGTTTACGATCATTATGGCAGCCCTAGCAAAACAATACAGTGGGTAACAAACTGCCATACTATTTTTTTTTCAAATTTAATTTTTTTAAAGATTTTATTTATTTATTTTTAGAGAGAGGTGAAGGGACAGAGGAAGAGGGGGAGAGGAAGCAATCTCATGCACCCCTCACTAGGGATCTGGCCCACAACCCAGGCATGTGCCCCCACTGGGAATTGAACTGGTGACCCTTTGTTTCATAGTTGGGCACTCAATCCACTGAGCCACACCATCCAGGGCTCAAATTTAATCTTTATTGTTTTTTTTCCCATTACCATTTAGTCTCCTTATAAGCCCCTCCCCTAGCAATCACCACACTGTTGTCCATGTCCACGAGTTCTTTTTTCTTTTTGCTAA
>PVKM010048056.1:0-11288 GCA_004027735.1 Carollia perspicillata
AAAAAAGAAAAGTTCAGAAGCAAGAAAGGGACTAGACCTGCCATTGATGGGTTTGACCATGGCGGGACAGAGCTGCCAAACGAGGCATGTGGGCAGCTTCTTGAAATTGGATACAGCTCTCAGCAGATAGCCAAGAAGAGAACAGGGACCTCGGTCCTGCACCCACAAGGAACTGAGTCCCACCAACAACTGGCATGAGCAAGGACACAGACTCTCCCCTCGAGTCTCCAGAAAGGCATGCAGCCTGCAGACACCTGGATCTCAGCCCAGCGGAACCTGTGTCACCTTCTGCCCTAAAAAGCTGCCTAGTAATAAATGTGTGTTGTGTAAGCACTATGTCTGTGTCAACTTGTTATGGCAGCCACAGAAAACTCATTCACTGAGTAAAAAGCATTCATAGCCACAGATGGAGGGCAGATGAGATGAACCAAGGTGTCCCGAGGCCACACAGACAACAAGGGCTGAGCTGGGACCTGAGGGCAGCAGGAGGGCTTCGGGCACTTCTGCCCTACTGTCCCTGCAGCCACCACCACACCACCACTCTGTTCTATAGTCCAATGGCACAATGGTTCTAAATCAAGTTCCCAGAGGGCAACGTAGGGGCTGAACTTGGATTTACTCTACCTGGAGTTTGATTATTTTAAATACAGTTATTTCAAGTACTTAAAATGAATAAAAAGAATAAAATAACACAGTTGCAACTTGTCTCAGGAAAACTGAGGTAAAGTTCTATTTTGCCTGGCCCTGGATGATGGCAGCAAAAGTATGAGACCAGAGAGACTGAAGCTTTGCACAACAGCTGATAAGGGACTGCTTCTCCAGGAAGACAGTTCTTATCCCACTATCTGGGCCTGTCCCCTGGGGCCACATCCCCCTACCAGGCACCGCAGACCTCTCCAGAATGCAGGGTCAGGCCCGGCCCAGCCAGGAGGCTCCCAGGCCCTGGCGCCACGCATCCCAATTACTCCAGTCTAAATATTTTGAATATCACCCTCAGGGAGATGGAGAGAGAGGGGAAAACAGTGGTTCCAGCAGGCAGGTGTCCTTGCACTTCCGTAAATAAGAGGAAAAACTTTCCTGCCTAGGGCCTCTGAGATCTGGAACACATGTGGGAAATGTACAGACGCTTCGATTTGGCCTTGGGCCTGTCTCTACCATTTCTTACTAGCATGTGGCCTTGGGCAAGCTATGGAATGCCTCAAAATCTTAGGGTCCTTCCAGGCAAAATGTCAACACCAAGAGGGCCACCTGCCATGAAGCTTAGAGGAGAGAACCCCTGAATTCAGCCCCCACTTAATAAGACCGACCATGATGACTGGTGCGGGCCAAGGGGCCAAGGACACCTGGGCACCTCCAGACAAGGCTCGGCTATGGCTGTGAGTGCTTTGGGGAGTGCAGTATTCCCAGGGTCTTGGGGGCTTCAGAAGACCTCCACGTGGCTCAGCCTGGTGCCTCTAAATGTGGTCTTTCTCCCACCAGCTCTTCCTACTGTGTCACCTGGGATCACCTCTGGGCTTTCCATGGTCTCCTCCATCCATGCAGCACTTGCTAGTGCACCTCCCCTTCCCAGATCAGAGTGCAGAGTCGCGGTGCAGACGGGGAGGGCACTGCACAAACCCTCTAGCAGGGAACTCTGAACAGCATTGGTTAAACGAGAAGGAAGGTGAGGGAAGAATCAGCGAGGAGCTGAAACAGACCCAGCCTTTCCTCCTAGGTAACCACGAAGCCTTGGAAGAGACAGACATAAAGCAAGAACCCGCCTAGAACAACCCCTAGAGTCCATCTAATCTCACTGATAGAGAAATAAAAGACCAGAAAAGAGAAAGAGCTTCTACCCAATCACACAGCCCCAAGCCACTGAAGCCCACCTAGCCTCAGTTTCCTCATACAGCAAATGGGCATCATGCCCGCCCCATCTACTCACCACGGGGAGGGGCTGCTCAAGCGAGATGCCCAATGGGAACATCCCCTGCGATCGAGGAGGTATGTTCCATGAACATAGCACCACCCAACACCTGCCACGTGGGGACCCCGGGATGAAATAATAAAGTGCAATGAGCTCAAGATACTGCACAGGAGTGAAAGCAGCCTGAGATTTTCATTCCTTTCCAGGGAAGCTTAAACTTTGCCCGGTTATGCAGTTTGGGGAACAGATGGCCTTGCTTTTTTGAAAGGTATCATCTTTTAAAAACACTTTAAGAAAAAAAAATAATCAGAACCCCAAAGAAATCTTACATGCAGCCTCTCGTGCTGCTGGGAAACACGACCACAGGGTAGAGCTCTCGGCTCCCGTCACAAGCGCCCCCCCAGACTCTGGGGCATCCCTCGTTCATCTCGCACAGCAGCCCTCCAGGAGCACACGATGGATGCGGATGTTTGTTTGAAACAAAGGAGCCGCATGTTTGGCCACGAAGAAACATGATGTGACTCCGGCTTCTCCATCCCAGGACACGACTTCCTCAGGAGCCACCCGCACTTGGTCACTGTCATCTCCTCTCAGTCCCAGCTGGTAAACCAAGGGCAGCACCACTTCCAGCTGATGGTGGAGGGCCAAGTTGAACCTGGACCCCCACACCCACCCACCCCTACGCAAAGATACGATCATTCTCCAAATGGGGCTGCTCCTTATAACACCCCAGGGAGGTCACTTGAGGAGGTTACAAAGCCAAGGATGCCAGGGGCTTCCACCTGGTGTGGCAGAGGCTGGGCATGAAAGACTAGAGTAAGAGCCTAGAGAGGAAGAACCGAGAGAATGGAATGGCAGCATCGATCCAAACAGGCTCAGAGCTGGACAGAGAATGTAAAAAAGGGTCATAATTTGGAGTGACAGAACTTCCTGAGTTCAAACGCCAGCTCTGCGGCTTTCTCAGTGACACTAAAAATGTCTATCTCTCTCAGCATCAGGTTAGAACCAAAAATAACAATGAACTTGTGCGATGCTTAGAAAGATTACAATGGATCACACGGCAGAGAGCCTCAAGGTTTGCATTCAAGGACCTGTCACTCCCCTCGCCCCTGTTGTCACAGTGCGTCCAGTTTACTTGTAGAGGCCAACTGGGTGCCCGTAACAAAGTGACTGAACGGGATGACTAAAGATTATCACCAAGCAAACGATGCACACTGCCAGCCCATGTAGGCTGGTGACTCGACCTGGATTTAAATCGGGGACAGGAGTCAGAGAACAGCGGTCATCTTCCTGATCTGCGAGTTCTTTTCTGTGCAAAACTCTCCCAGTGCGTGTGTATGAATGTAAATGAAGTTATACTTCAGCTGGTCCCTCTCATCTAGAAAATCCAACCAATGGCAAGCAGGGTTCCAGAAGGCACAGGCTGTTCTGTGGACAGTGGCCTACAGAGGCAGGAGCTGAGGCAGGTCACAAAGAAGGCTGTGCTGCCAGGCAGGGCTGAGAAGCAAAGACCCACCCAGGTTTTGCTTGGGATGAGGCCCTACTCAAAGGTGACAGGAGCCTCCCCCCCGCGAGGAAGGGAGGGAGGAAGCAGCCCTGCCCTGCACACTGCAGGTGCTCAGCTGTGCTCACTGCCTCCTGTGGCCTCTGAGGATGGACACTCGTGGGCCAGGACACGGGGGTCTGGCCCACGCCAAGGGCAAGAAAGAGATGCAGACCTGCCAACAAGCCCTGTTCAGAGCATGACGGTGTTGAAGCACCGTAGGAAGTCAGGGGCCGCACCCAGCACGGCCTTCCTCATTTCTGAGAAAGACCATCAAAGCAAAGCCAAGGCGGCTGCCAGGGTGGGGAGCTCCCCCTCACAGAGCAGAGGTCCAGCTGGGCACGGCAGCACTTCGGCTGTGCTCAGAAATGTCACCGTCTGCCCAACGCTCATCCATGATCACTGCTCCTTCGGACCCCCACCACAGCTGTTGGGCCACCCCTGACAAGATGCTCCCTCTTGGGTCAGCTGTGCCCACCGACTCCTCAGAATCACTCAGCTTCTAATCTGTCACCTCGGCTTCGGTCAGATCCACCAGGATGAGCGTAATAGCCAAGATCGTTAGAACACACTGCACATGGTCCTAAACCCTCCACAGACGACCTGATGCTGTCTTGTTCACAATGACTCTTAGGGGTGAGTACTATTATCAGCCCATTTTATAGGCAAGAAAACTGAGACTTGGCACATTTAAGCAACCTCCACCGGAAACCTGTGCTCTGTGCCACTGGGCCAGGCACATCTTGCCTTCCCGTGCCCTGTACACCAGACCCCTGCGTTTCCATGTGACTTTGACATTTACCAACTGTGTGACCTGGGACAAGATGCTCCACCCTCTGAGGCTTTACTTCCTCCTCTACAGTTGAGAACCATCACCACACCAGCTCCATATCGCAGCTCAGAGCTGATGAATGAAAGTGCCCACTCCAGGGTGCAGCACAGAGTAGATATTAAAAATGGTAACCTCTCAATCAGTGTGTGGGGGAGGTGAGACAAACACACAGACAGATGGACAGACTGACCGGCCTGGCTTCTCTAAGAAGGCAACAAGTGGCCCATCAGAAACAAAGAGCAGAGAGACATACCTTAAGACACCCACTGCTGTGGGGAGTCAGCCAGCACACCGATCATGCTGTTTTCTCTGTCCCCCAGGGAAGTGGGGCCTAGAAAAAGCAGAGAACTCAGGAGAACCTGGTTGGACACTGGAGCCTCCAGGTACAGCAAGGGGAGCAACAAAAAACTGTCAAACGATGCTCGTACCCAACCGCCCCTGGCCCCAGGGGGGACAAGGCAGAGAAGGCATAAGCAGTCGTCAATAAGCAGTCCCACCCCAGCTTCAGGGCCCCCAGTAACTCTCTGCAGCTTCAGAAGCTCCCCATCACCTCCAGGGAGATCTGAATCCCAAGAAACCAAGTCACAGTCCTATTCAAAAGCTGTAAAGGGAACTTACAAACAAGAGTCAGAAATAAGGAGGGGCTGTGCTGGGTGACACAGGCAGTCTGGGGTCCTCCAGAGCCCAGACCTTTCTGGAGAGGAGGAGGCATAGGGTGAAAGATTCAAGAGGCCCAGTACCTTAGTGGGCACCACCCTACACCCCATCGGATTGGTGGATTAATAAAGAGGACAAGAAGGGGCTGTCTTGTTCATAGCCCTCTGCCAAAGCAGGTACCTGGGGCAAAGTAGGTGTTGAATAAATTTTTGTTAAATGAGTGCCTGAGAAGCTCCTGCCCCCCAAAAACTGCCCCATGCAGTTCTGCCACTCAGTGACACGCCCAGTGAGAGATGACGCTTCCCTGCCCGTTTGCAGCCACACTCAGCAGAGGCCAAGACTGGAGCAGAGGCGACCCACCAAAATGCAGTGGATCAGGCTCAGCTCTGTTCCCTGAAGCCCACCCAATCTTAGCCTGGTGACCAAAATGGTGGCTTGTGGGCAACAGGAGGCTCGGGAGCACCAACGCTGGACTGAGAGCTTGTTCTGGCCTGGCCCCTTGCTAAAGGCTTCACCTGCCCCTCTCAGTTGATCCTCTTGCCTCATGAGACACAGATAATCATTCCCATTTCAGGGATGAACAGCACAGGACTCTGAGAAGCTAAGCAGACAGGCTAAGGTCACTCATCTAGAAAGTAATGGAGGCAGGATTCGCATTCAGCTCTGCCCATCCTCCAAGTCCGGGATCGTAGGTTGAGCTGGAAGTATGGCCAGGCCCAGGCCCAGAGAGAGCAGCAAGCAAAGTGAAACAGAACCCCTCCATCTTGGGGTGATCACACACTAGGCAAAGGTCTCCAGGATCTGTCCCCACCACCCCCAGGAAGACTTCTCCCTGTCCCACCTGGCATGACAGCACCAGCCCCTGACTCGTCCTCCCTGTCTCCAACCCACCCCACACTCACATGGGCTCTCCGTGGGAAAGCAGGGAACAGGGCTGTCTTCCTTCTAAACCCAGGACTCAGTAGCACCCAGCACGTAAGAGGCACTTAAATACTAGTGACTTTGAATTGCACAACTGATCAAGTCTCATTTATAAAGTCGGGAAAAACAATCTGAACTTCAAGGATGCTGGAAAAATAACTCATGAAAACTGCTCACTAAGGTCCATGGTGTTATAGATACATTGTGGATGCCCAACAATCTTTATGGTTGACAAACAGAAAGAGAAAAATTAATGTATGAATAACTTAGTAAAATACTCCACGTGCGCTGGGGTACATATACATGTACCCATGTGTGTGCGTGTCTGTGCGAGTGTGGTATGTCTGTGAAGTATGCATGAGTGCACTAATGGAGATAGAGATGTTGTACATGGCTGTTTTCTAATCGACAATGGGAGAAGGGACTCAGGTGCAGCTCGAGAAGCTGTAGCCTGATATTCGCCAGGTAAACGTGGCCCACGGGGGCTCATCTGCACACGCTGCACTGAATCCACGCGATGGACAGCAACGTGCCCACGGCGAGCTGCGGCTCAGCTGCTTCAGTGGGGAGGTTGGTGAGCTGGGGCTGGACAGGAGGAAACAGGGCTGATCTCCTCCAGAGCTCGCCTTTGAAGTCTTACCGCCAGGACAGAGAGAAAATGTGTGCAATAGAAGTTTTTGCATGCCCCGCACAGTCCCCGCCCCCTTGACAGGACCCATCTCAAACTCAGCCTTCTTGATCCCACCACGCCTTCATTCATCCCACTGCCAGGAGAGGGCCGGGAGGAAGGAGGCACCTACATTGGATATGTGGTGCTGTGCTCGCCTGTTAGGATCAGGGGAAGGGTGAAAGTACAGCTTGAGCTGCCTGCCTGGACCCCACCCGCACCCTGGGGTCTTCTCACACCTGTGGCTGGACCCCCCTACTTGCAGCAAATGCTGCAATCACGGCAGGTGAGCTATGAGTGCACCCCACTCCAAGCAAAGATGCAGTCCCCGCTCCCAGAGCCTCTTCCCTTCAACAGCCCCCCGTAGTGAAGTTCCCAGGAATGTGGAGAACATTCACCAGAGGAAGCACAGGGATGTGGAGGGAGGAGGAAAGGGGCCGACCAGCCCTGCCAAGTTTTCCAGAGGAAATGAGTAACCCGTTGTTAGGCAGTTACACATCGCCAAGCGAGGAAGTGGCATTGTCTGGGGACCAGACGCGGGCCTTACATAACAGGCACCCCCCTCACACTCCGGCCATGGCCGTATTTGGGGATCGGCATAAACATCTGACGAGCACTCTCCCCTGTGTAAACACTTGCTTTATTTGGGTGGTGGAGCGAGGTCTGGTCCGGTCTCCGTTGGCTCAGTGCTAAGAATGAAATTGACACAGTCTCCGAAGCTCTCATCGGTTCCCGTCAGCTCCCAGCTCCAGAGCGGCTGTGTGGCTCAGCAGTGAAGCCCAGGCTCAGGAGCCAGGCTGCCTGCTGCCACCCCCACTGCTTACCAGCTATGTGACCTGGGCAAGTTGTTCAAGTGCTCTGTGCTTCAGCTGCCTTATCTGTAAAACAGGGAAATACCTGTACCTGAATCCTGGCTTGGCTGAGAAAGAACGGGCATCACACACACACGGTGCTCAGAACAGTGCTTCGTTCCAAATAAACTTTCAGTGATGTTGCAGGCAGAGTGCTGGGGCTAAACACCATGCTGCTCCCACCTCTCAAGGCGGCTCACACTATAACAGTGAAATAAAGGGTCCCGAGGGCCTGTGGCACAGTCTAGACAGGGTCCAGTGGCTGCAGAAAGGAGAAGCAGAAGGGTCACTTCCCCCGGGCACCTCAGAAAGAAAAATGGACGAGGACCTCCCTCCAAGAAGCCAGCAGAAAAGGGAGGCACAGAAAAAAAGAATGCAAAGTTTTTATTGGAGATATAAGAAGACACTAGCAGAGTTTAACAAAATCTTACAATGTATACCAATTTGACTGACACAGTCATGGCCCATGGTTAGGGCACAGAGAAGATGCCAAAGGGAGCCGGCTCTCCGTGGAGTCTGTGGATGATTTTCTGCTCTGCGTGTGTGGCCACGTTGCCGTGGAAGCGAGAAACCTGCGAGACCCCAGTACCTGCCGGTGGCCATGCAGCCACCGTGTCACTTCCTACTCGCCACAGCCACTTAAGGAAGACCCTGTCAAGTGCTCCTGTGCACACACACGTGCACACACACGTACTTTAGGATGAAAGGGAAGGAAACGGGGGCATAGAGGTCAAGTTCCCAGTTAAAGTGCATTTAAAGGGTCAGACTTTAAACCTGAGTCTGTTTTACTCCCCACTAAAGGGATTTACCCCCTTCATTGGTTGGTTAGTTGAATAATAATGATAATAATTATCATTATTATTCATTTTGTTTAGAGTTCCTTTTTTAATGAGATGTAATTGCTATAACACTGTATCAATTTAGGTATACAATAATGATTTGATATATGTATATGTTGTGAAATTATCACCACAGTCAGCTAGTTGACATCCATCAGCACCTACATGGTTACGATTTCTTAAAATCTGAAACACAGATTATTATTTTTAAGTACAATCACAAACTTAGAGAAAAGTTGGAAGTGCAGTGCCAATCCTTCTTCCCTACACTGTGTGTGAGCCCAGGGCAGGTTGAGGCCCCGTCACCCCGGAATACTTGGTGAAGCCAGAACACTGCACCAGCACATCAGCAAGTCGGCGCCGACGTGTCGCTAACCCCATTCGAGTTTCTCCAGTTGTCCATAACCAAGCTAGCTGTCACCGCCCTTCACTCTCCTTCCATCCGTGGCCATTCCTCAGTCATTCCTTAACTCTCATGACCTTGACACTGCTACTACAGGGCCATTATTTTGAGACATGTCCCTCCATTTGGGTTTGTCTGATATTTTCTCATGATTACATTCACGACACCCGTCTTCATTAACTTGGGTTCTGCAGGGCGAGGTGGAGGGGTGGCTTCATTGCAAAGCAAGAGCTGGCATGAAGGTTTCAGGGCAAAAGTCAAACATCTAGGTCAGCGGTGATGACAAGCTTCGCGAGATCATTTCTCATCGGGGAGGGGGGCCCATGGAGTCTGAGTTCACGATGGAGGGAGGGACCAGCCATCCGCAGTCTGCACAGGACTACACAGCTGAGCGGAGAGATGCTGGCATTGTTCACTTGTGCCAGTTTTGCTTACAAATAAAAAACATTTTTAAAATAGAAAAACCTCAGAGTTCAGCTTAAAAAGACCTTTCATGCAGTGCCAGGTCTCTCCCTCCCCGCTCCCCCGCCTCCTTGCCTGTCACAAAGTACAATACATATGTTTATCTTGCTTCTAAGAAGGGGGATATTAAAATACTTGAGGATTTTCCCCTCCTAACCCTGGCATGCTGGCTCCCACCGGCTGCACGGCCACATATAATGGAGTGCAAAAGCAGCAATTATGGCTTTTGCAAACACAGGGAACTTTCCTGAGGTTGGAAGTCACATCACTTGAAAGGCTGACTTTCTTCAAACTTCCAGGAACAGAGTGGCCCAGAGCCCGTCTATTTAAAGGTCAGCCGAGCCCTGCTGTATTTGGAGGGCTGCCGCGGACACAAGCTTATTCTCGGCCCCTGTCCGCAGCCACCGCAGCGGGCCCGGCTGTGAGCAGCACTGTGTCCCTAACAAAAGGAAGAGAGGGAGCATCAGGCCTAGAGGCAGGGCCAGAGAGAGAAGGGAGACTGGACGGAACTCGTCCGCCTCCCCCTTGTCCACTGCATCCATGGAAGCGGGGCAGGGGCAGGAGTAGGTGCTGGTGGCTAACAGGGTGAACTCCTCACATCTCGGAATCAAGTCTAGGTCCCAGTTTTCAGGGACGTGATGCTTCTTTATGTCTCCCTACTACAGCTCAGGTCTCTGGGTCCACCCTGTCGAGAAGCAGATGGCGGACAGGTGGCAGGAGATGGCCCCTGTATCCTCTTTATGAGGTCACCAGAGGGGCAATAGCCTACCTCACCAACCAACCACACACAAAACCTTTTGAAGGTGTGTAACCCTTAGCTCGGTGTTTGCTTGCACAGCTCTGCATTTATATAAATTCATATGCTTATTCTGTATTTTCTTGTTCTTCCAATTGCCAGCCGACTCAGAGGTGCCCAGTGCCAAGGAAACCCTGCTGACAGAGCACCTATAATGTGCATGGGCCCCTGTGGGTGGGCGGTTGGCTCAGCTTCCCACCCCAACGTCACCTAGTTAGTGGTGGACAGAGCCAGAATTCCAATGCCCCCCGGTCTGACCACAGACACACTCCTATTTCGTCAGACTCTGCACACACACCCATGTTCATGAAGTTGGCAATGCAGTATAGGACAGATCCCATGCTATCCAACCAGTAGGCCTCTGCTGGGACGTACTTACTGATCCTTCCTGCCAGGCATCTGAGAGGGCTTCCAGGAGGAGGTGACCTTTGAATATTGCCATTGATGGGGCTCAGAGAGAAAAGGAAGAGCAACCCAGGAAGAAAGTACAATGTGAAGCCAGAAGGCCCCCAAAGGCCTGGATGGATGATCATAACTGGTTGTCACGGCTGAAGCCTTGAGTGGGTGAGGGAGGCCAGGGGTCCCTCAGGACGGTCCATGGCCTCTATGCACTGAGCATCAACTGGATGACAGTCACTGCACTGCATTGGCCACCCAAGTGATCCTGATCCTCAAAATAATGTCAAGAAGCAGGTGACCAGTGCAGTCTTCAGGTAAGTCACCATCACTGGCTTCCTGGCTAGTAGGTGGCAGGGCTTGGTACCCCAGGGCCATCTGGTACCAAGGCTAGTGAGCCTCCCATGTGTCTTTCCAAGTGTCTTTTTCCTTCTGCTGAGGGCACTGCAGACACAGGAAAGGGTGCTCCTGGAGAATGAAGGGAGGGGAGAAAGGAAACCGAGGGGGCGGGAGGGAGGAAGGAGGGGAGCCGTGCCAGGACTGGGATTCAGCGCAGACCTTCTCGAGTGACCGATCAGCCTGGAAAGGCTTTGAAACCAAAAAGAGCAAAACAAAGCACCCAGCGGGGCCAAGCCAGGAAGCTGGAGCAGAGACTCTCCAAGGCTACACGTCACCAGAGGGGACCCAGGAAAGGGGCTTTGTTATCAGAGAGTGTCTTAGCCCGTGCTCCTTAGACAGATCCCGAGATGGGAATTCTTCTTTGCGTGATTATAGGCAAGTCTTTGGAGGAGAAAAGAAGTGAGGGGCACAGGATAGGCAGTCGGGGGGCCGGTATTCAGCAAGGACATGGACTCAGCCGGACACCAGCCTCAGCTTCTGTGCCCCTGAGTCAGCAGGGCCTGGGGAGGGGGTGGGCGACTTCCTGGATGAGGCAGCAAACCCCCAGAGAGGGGCCACCACAAAGGCTAGCAGCTGGTGGTGAGTGTGCTGTTCTGGTAAGGGGACCTCAGGCAGG
>PVKM010048057.1:0-11303 GCA_004027735.1 Carollia perspicillata
TTCTTGGTATCTTTTGTCCCCTCATCTTTCTGTTTCTTTAAGATTGTATTTATTTATTAGGGAGAGGGGAAGGGAGGGAGAAAGGGAGAGAAACATCGATTGGTTGCCTCTTGTATGTGCTCCAGCTGGGGACTGAACCTGCGCCCCAGGCATGTGCCCTGACCAGGAATCAAACCCTCGGCCCTTCATTTTGTGGAATGACGCCCAACCCAGTGAGCCACACCGGTCAGGGTGCTGCTTGTTTCAATCTCTTGTAGGCAATCAGGAAACAGGCACTGGCCCAGGCGATGTCACTTAAGTCAGACTATTAATACATCTCTTTTTGTGACTGAATCATTGATATTTTTACCCTTCACCTGCAGGTGCCTGTCAGACACCATGCCACAGCCCTGCAGACCTGACATTGGCAGGAAGTAGACTTCCTTGTCTCCGTCCCCGCCCTCACCATGTCGTCAGCTCAGGGCAGTGGGGAACACTGGAAGTCCCTGGAGTCGGTGGGCATCAGCCGCAAAGAGCTGGCCATGGCTGAAGCCCTGCAGATGGAATACGATGCGCTGTCCCGGCTCCGGCACGACAAGGAGGAAACCAGAACCAAGCAGAACCCAGACCCCTGTCTCATCAGCTGGGATGAGCCTGTCCTGGACTTCTACAGCAAGCCAGCAGGAAGGCAGAAGGACCTCAAGCTGTTACGCGGTCTCTCTGGCTCCGATCCTACCCTCAATTATAACGCACTCTCCCCACAGGAAGGGCTGCCCAACCACTCTACCTCCCAGGGCTCCCCGCCTGGCCCAGTTCCCTGGCCCACAGGCTCCCTGGCTAGAGACTATCTCTACATTTTTGATGGTTCAGAGGGGGGGCTCTCTTTGTCCCCAAGACGGGGGGACATAGATGGCTCTTCTAAGAAACTGTCCCCACCTCCTCTGCCTCCTCGAGTCTCTATCTGGGACACCCCTCCCCTGCCTCCCAGAAAGGGATCCCCGTCTCCCTCCAAGATCTCCCAGCCCAGTGACATCAACACTTTTTCTTTGGTTGAGCAGCCTCCGGGCAAATTGCTAGGGCATCAGATCTTGGAAGAAGAGGAGCCAAGAGGTGGGAGCATGGGACCCCACTGGGGGTCTGTGGACTACGATGGCATCAATGATGCGATCACACGGCTCAACTTGAAGTCAACCTATGACGCAGAGATGTTGCGGGATGCCACCAGGGGCTGGAAGGAGGGCCAGGGGCCTCTGGACTTCGGCAAGGACACTCCTGGAAAACCCGTGGCCCGGAGCAAGACCATGCCCCCTCAGGTGCCTCCCCGTACCTATGTCTCTCGCTATGCCAACCGAAAAAATTCGACATCTGGCAAGAACCACCGGATTTCTGCTGCTTCGGTGAGGACCTTATTGTGTTTCTTCTGTCTTCCTTCCCTCATGTCATTTAGAAACAGAAAGTTCTTCTTCACTGTTCTAAATCTGCTACATACTCATCCCTTCAGTCCTCTCCTGCCCTCTGCTTCTGCCATCGGGCCCCTGGGTCCTGGCGAGGGAGAGGAGAAGGGACACCTGGAGACGTGGGTCCTTTCCAGGGCTGAGTTTTATGTATCTCCCAGGTGCAGGTGTTTCAGAATCCCAATCCCTAGTGTGTGCCTGCTTTACGATGTGAGGACAGAACTGGGGTTCTGGGACTCACTGTTGGCTCTGTGGCCCAATGGCCTTGTGGATAGGAGTGAGTTGCTTTTGCTTTTAGCTCTGCCAGAAATGCTGCGTGGTGATGAGGCTCAATCCTCATAGTAACCATTGTTTAGTGCTCACTGAATATCAGACCCTGGTCCAGACCCCTCAGCAGTCCTGCGTGGTGGTCCAGGGCACAAAGCCTGGTCTCTCTCATTTCAAAGCCAGTTTGTCCTCCCTCTGTCTCTCTCAGTGTTTCTTTCTCCATGTGAGTGTCTTTCTCTGTCTCTGTCTCCCTCTTTCCTCTGTCTCTCTCTGTCTCTTTCCTTCTGTCTTCCTCCCTCTGTCTCTCTTTTTCCCTCTCTCTCTCTCTGTTTTCCTGTGTCTACTTCTGTGTTCTCTTTCTCGCCACCTTCCTCTCTCTAGTCACGGTAAAATTGCCTTACATGTGCTACCTTACCTGATTGCGGGCATACAGCGCAGTGGCCTGGAGCACATTCCTGGTGCTCTGGGACCATCACCACCACTCACCGCTTTTCACATTGAAATGTTTGGGGAAAATATGTCGTGTGACACCAGTAACTTCACTTCTATCAGTACATAATATAAAATAGAAAAGTATTTACAAAAACGCACAGAGTGGGTTCCAGGGTGGTTCTGGTGTTTTTTTCTGGTTTAAAAAAGTGCCAGCAGCATGCCCTCAGGCGGGACTTGAAGACCGCTTTGTGTTTCCCCCTTGGACACTGGAAGCTCTGGTCCTAGAAGGGTCAAGAGGCACCCTCGTGGCTGATGACTTCTGGAGGGACAGCGTCCCACCTCATTCCTTCCCTGATTCCTCCTTGTAATTGTCTAAGGGACACCGGGGCTTTCCCATCTCGTGTCCTAGCATTTGGGATCCTTCACGACTCTGAAAAAGCCACGCGGTGCTTCCTTCCTGTGCTGCTGCTGAGAGAGCCCCCAAAGTAGCATCAGCTCCTCAGATAAGTCGTAGCTCTGGATGGAGCTCGGGGCTTTCCAACGGCCCTGCTCTGAGAGGTGGAGCTGCTCCTGCTATTTATAGGGCAGGGAGAGTCCTGTTCCCAGTCCCGAGTTCCTCCCGCCGAGTTGGGCCTGCTCACGGGGTCCAGCCACCCTGGTAGGTGGTCACCTCTGCCACTCCCTCTCCTGCTCCCTCCACTCCCCCACCCTTCCCCCTTTCCCTGTGTGTCATCAGAGCTCCAAGAGGGAGCTCGCCCCAGAGTCTCCTTGAAGAATCGAGGGCAAAGCACAGAGCTCTTGCCCATTCTTAGTGGGGGTATGCGGCCTTGGTCTTCCCCGCCTCAACTCCACGCAGGGACCCATCCTACTGGGCAGAGGGACCCCTCAGGCCCTCGGCCTGTACCGCCACCCCGCCTTCACCGGGCTTCCAGCCAGAGGGACCCTCCTCACCCCCGGCCTGCGGAGCCAGCTCTGGAAATGGTTGGCTCCAAGTGTCAGCTTGGTACCCCCGCTGCCAGCCTCTGCCTGGCAGACTCTCCCAGCCAGCACCGGGCGATGCCACCAGGGCCTGCCAGCAGGGTGAACGTAAGTGGCTTTGTTTTCTTATGGAGCCAGGGAGTGGCACTGGAAGGGCATGAAAGTGGCCTTCAGAAGCTATTCTGTTCTCTGCCCATTGCCTTCCCCTCCTCTCTCTGTCTCTCTGTCTCTCTGTGTCTCTGTTTCTGTTTCTTTGTCTTGTTCTGTTGCTCTGTCACTCTTCGCTCTCCCTTTTGTGGGTTAATTGCTGACAGTGGTACTATTGTTTTGACTGGGACACAGGCATGAACTTGGCAGAGGCAGGGCCTCACATGCCAGCTGCCCCCACTGCTGCCCTGCCCTCGCCGCACCCCCTCCCTGCTCACCCATGGGAGCAGGGCTCACAGGAGAGGGTCACTGAGCAGAAACTCTGGATACTCAAATCAGGAGCTTGGTGCTGCCATCTGCCCAAGGGGTGGGAGGACATGAGAGTAGCCGGAGAGGGGCGAGAGGTGAGGCACTGCTGTGTGCACAGACCCCAGGTGTGGGCTCCCCGGAAGCGGGTGTTGGCACCGGCCGCGGGCACTGGGTTCTAGCCGCAGCTTCATTGCCTTCGGGCGGCCTTGCCTGGTGGCTGTGGGCAGGCCCATCAGGCAGATACTGCCTCGCCTCGATCATGCACCAGCTCCCCTACTTCCTGCTCTGGGGGCTGGGTGGCAGGCCTAGACAGAGGGCTTTTTAGCACTCCCTGTGGGTGAGTGAAAACAGCGCTGTGACTACAGGAGACAGTTTGAGGTCTTGTATGAGGAAGTATCCACCTAACCTAACTCTACCTGAAATCTCCACCTAACTGCCCAACCTGCTGCACTGAGCTTATTAGAAATGCCCCCTCGGAAAGGAGGTTTGGCCACACTCTTGTTCAGCCTACCCAGGCTTCGGGACTCAGCCAAAGCTTCAAGTTCTCTTTTTCAACTTGGCTCTTGGTCTCCTGGGATGGCAGATAAATATATTCCAGGATTTTCCATATTTTTTGTGCCCCTTTCACTGAATGTCCACTGCCTTGAAAGTCTTCACACCTAGAGTTGAATAGTGCAGGTCAGAGGGCAGGGGGAAGGGGCGTCCTGGGGGCAAAGGCACTGAGCCAACTGTTCCCCTTTTAAAGGCGGTCTCTCGGCCCCACGCCGTCACCAGTGGCCACGAGCTGTTTGAGGTCTCAGAGGAGAGAGATGAGGAAGTCGCTGCATTTTGCCACATGCTGGATATGTAAGAGTTAAAGAGCGGGGTTGTGGGGGCTGGGGAGGAGGTCCCCTCTTTCTAGAAAGAAAGGAGCAGCACCTGTAATAAACCTCAATTCAGAGCTATGGGATGCTTCCTATAAAAGGTGTTTGTAGGCTTTTTGAAATCTTAGAAGTTTCAGATTGTGAGACTGATGTGCTACTTACTGTGCTAACAGGCACCTTAGATGTTTCACAGATTTGACAAAAGTTATAAAGCCTCGATTTAACAGTCAAATTACCCCAACCCCTTCAGGCTCAGTGGCCCTGAGGAGCAAGCACCCCCCAGATGGAGATGAGAGTGTTATCTGGACCTAAAACACAAAGGAAATGGTTTCAGAAAACCTTTCTGTTGCACGTAGCCTGGGGCGCTTTGTCGCCTTAGAACCATCCCTACTGCTCAGCTCTGCTGGGGAAACACTGTGCGACTCTAGCAAATGTGTCAAGGACACAGTTTCCCAGAGCTGCTTCCCCGCCACCTTCACCCTGGACTGCAGACCTGGAGGGCTGGGCTGAGTGGATACAGAGGGCCCTGGGCCTCAGGGCGGGTGGGTCCCAGCAGGCTTCTTCTCGGCTGCTCTCTTCTGAAGGCAGAGCGAGGGTCCTTCTCCCTCTCTTCCTGCACAGCCTTCGGTCTGGCTCCAATATCCAAGACTACTTCCTCACTGGATATGTCTGGAGTGCTGTCACCCCAAGCCCAGAGCACCTTGGGGATGAGGTCAACCTGAAGGTGACAGTGTTGTGTGACAGCCTGCGGGAGCCACTCACTTTTACCTGCAACTGTAAGTTGGGAGGAGGAGGGGGAGCCTCCCTGGAGGTGGGGTGGGATCCTTTGGCCTCAGTTCCCACCCCTCTGTGTGGCCTGTGTGATGGACAGTCAGGAAGCTTCTTTGGGAGACTGGCTCTGGGGCGGGCTTTTTAGGTCCATGGTCACTTCCTTTAACCCCAAACGGCTTTATCTGGTTGGTCGATAGTGCTGGAGCACCCTTAGGTGGGAATGGGGGATCAGGGTAGAGGCTGAGCCCCTCCTGCCCCAGCACTCCCTTCATTGCTCCCTTGCCCCACCCCTTACAGGTTCCTCCACTGTGGACTTGCTCATCTACCAGACCCTGTGCTACACCCATGATGAACTGAGGGATGTGGATGTGGGTAACTTTGTGCTGAAGCCCTGTGGGCTGGAGGAGTTCCTGCAGAAGTGAGTGCACTGGGGGACAAGCAGGGTGGGATAGGACGCAGCACCTGCCTTCTGGGTGGCAGCTTTGCCAGGGGCTTGCTAGGGGAGGTGCTGGGCTCCAGGCCTAGGGCTGCTGGCTGCTCCGCAGTCCCATAGGCAGGACTCCTGCTTTCCAGGCACACCCTCGGCCACGTTGCACTTTCCCAGGAGCTCCATCTTCCAGCAGTGTTGGCTGGCTTCCTGAGCCAAATCTGTGGAAAGAGTTTGGAGCAGGGATTAGGCAAAGGCTAGGTCATATTTGCCTGCAGACTTCTGCATGTGGAGAGTTGGAGAGAGGGGTGGCGGGGGACTATGTGGGGTTTTCCTCCTGCCCTAGATTATGTGAGGTAGCCTACAGGGAGGGGCAGGAGGAGGACTAGGCGGAAGTGCCCAGTGGAACCTAGGGGAGAAATCACAGTTGCTCTCTTGTTCCCTTTCCCCATGCCAGCAAGCCTGTCCCCTCTGGCATGTGCTGCTGGTTAGCCTCCTCACCAAAGGCTCACAGCCAGCCCCTCTCCAGCCAGTGTCCTCTGCAGCAAGCAGCCTCCCCGGACAGTCAGATGTGGATCAGCAGCTCTGGAGCTTTGGCTGCAGTGGGGGACTACACCCTTCAGGTGGCAGGTGGAGTCAGACAGACAGCAGCAGATCAGGAAATAAAGAGATCTGTTCTCCCCACGCTTCCAGTTGCGTGTTGCCCATAAAAGCAGGCCTTGGAGTGGGGATAGGAGAGGCCTGTGTCGTAGTTCTCAGGAGAGCCTCTAAGGACCACTGTTTGCTCTTTCTCCTATATCCAGGTGTAGGTGAAGGCTGGTTGATCTACGGGTAGAGCAGTTCTCGTCTGGTTTCTTTAACCTTGGGGCTGTCATGGAGCCTTTGTGGCCTCTGTGCCCTCACCTGGAAAAGGAAAGGGGTAGAACCTCTCATGGCACAACTCCAGGGAGTGGTGATGAGATGTTTCCATGTGCCTGCAGTTTCCCCTGGATGACTGAGAGGGGTCCTAGACTCAGTGTCTCCTGGCAGAAAGCACCCTTGGCAGCCTGTCACTGTTGTAAGGGGACAAGGGCCAGAGTGGGGCGCATCATCACGGCTGGTTTGGGTTCCAGCTTGCCACTTACTAGTTGTAAAACCCCGACCCTCAGTTTCTTCCACAAATGTAGTGAGGATTAAATGTGAGGATGGCCCAGTGAGCAATCAGTAAATCTACCAGGGAAGGACCAGCCCAAAGGGAGGAACTCGTGGGGATCTGATTAGATGGGTACTGTCCGATCTCCCTTGTGGGCCCCCCAGTCCATCGGTCCACAGGCGGTAGATGAGCTGTCTGGCTCTGCCTTCTTGCCAAGGCCCAGGAGGAGTGTGTGCGGTGAGGTGGGACAGGACGATGGTCCTGGGGTCGTGCCTCCCTCACTCCAACTAAAATGCACACATAGGAAGGCCTTCCATAAAGAAGAGCAAGCAAGTCCCCAGGGGACCTGTGTCCAGGAGCCCTCCCCCGCTCCATCCAGCCTCTTTCTTCCTTCCCACCAACAGAAAAGTCCAGACCCCTGAGCTCAAGCCTTGGATGGGGTGGAAAGGTCCCTCTCGGGGGTTCCACAGAGCTGCTGGCTCCCAAGGAAGCCCTGTGGTTTCCCACTGTGCCCAGCAGGGGCTGATGCCAGGGGGAGTGGCGTGGCCAGGATGCAGGCTGCTCTCAGATAAGAGCCCCTAGACAGTCCCAGGGGAGGGCTGGGTTTCCTGCCTCCTCTCCCACCGAACCACACTCTTCCTTCCTTCCAGGGCACTCCCACCAGACCTGCCCCAGAGCCCAGTCTCTCCAGCCCTAGGTTTTGGCTGCAGTTCATACTTAGCAGGTTGGGGCCTAGCTCTGAGGCTTGGCCCCTCAGGATGTGGAGAACTCCCTTCGGTCTTAACCCCGGCTGGCTTCGGGCCAGGGCACCTCTGTTGGCTCCACACACACCCCTCCCCTTTGCTCCTCTACTGTCTCCGGCACTGCTGGCCTGGACTCCCAGCTGTCCTGAGGGAGGAAGTCCCTTTCCGGCTTCTGTTCCTCAGCTGCTGGAACCCAGCCCAGGCCTGCAGTGCTGGCCTGCAGGTGAGACTCGCCCTGCCTCTCTTCTGCGTCTCCTTTCTGACTGAGGTGTGATTTGGGAGGAAGGAAGAAGCTAAATCATGGAGGGACTTCCTAGGCCATCTCCTTTGAGCTTGGGGTGGAGGTGGGGTCTCACTTGTCACTTGAGCAGAGGGAATGGCAAGCAGGCAGGTGTCTGCCAGGAAGTCTGTAGAGATTTATATAGCTGTTCGCAGTCAGGCAGGACCCATGGAGGAAGGGGAGAAGCAGACCTCTGATGGGTGTTGGGATAGCAGACCTGGAATCTTGCTGGATGTGCTTGGCTGGCCTCACTACCCTAGTTGGTAACAGTAGAGTGTGGGACACCTAGGACCTCAGCAGGGGGACAGCATCGCTCACTGAGCTCCACACCCAAGTCCGAGTACAGACTGACTTCCAACATGGCTCATATACCAAAGCCAAGAATGGGGTTTGAGCACTGTCCCCTGAGAAGTCCCTCTCTTCCCCACCCCACCAGACGTTCCCACCCTGGAGTGAACCACCAATAACAGTACAGGTAATAAATATCCGGGAAAGTCGGTGTTTGTACAGACTAAGGGCTTAGTGTATTGGGTGGCTTTTCTTTAGACAGGCTCTACCATGACATTTCTTGGAGCCAAGGTAGGGGGCACAACGCAAATAGCCCCCCTGGGTCACCTCCCGGTTCTCCTGTTTCTTCCTAACATCAGGCCTGAACCTCCTTTCCCACCAAGTCCCCAGGATGCTAACGGTCTTGTCCCTCTGTCCCACCAGCAAGCATGCCCTGGGAAGCCATGAGTACATTCAGTACTGCCGCAAGTTTGACATTGACATTCGGCTACAGCTGATGGAGCAGAAATCTGTACGCAGCGACCTGGCCCGGACGGTTCGTGGGGTAGCAGAGGGTGATATGGAGCAAACACATTTAGTGGGAGTAGTGCAGGAGTGCTGGGCTGCAGTGACGGCACCGCCCCTCCCTGAATAGGCGCTTGTTACACAGGTGAACGATGACCAGAGCCCCTCCACTTTGAACTACCTCGTCCATCTGCAGGAGAGGCCAGTGAAACAGACCATCAGCAGGTGAGAGTGGGTGCCATCTTGGATTTGGGCCAAGCCGGGACTGTAAGGGGACCCCAGCAGACACCTTGTTTACCTTTCGGCCAGGGCTTCTTACAGGTGTTGGGGGTGGAGTCCAGGAGACTTATGGGGACAGTGCCCACTCCAGGTGTGTTACATCTCTTCCCTCTAGTACTTTGCCGTCATTCTTCAGGTGAGAGGTGGTGGAGTAGAAGGGACTTGCTCTCTTTCAGTCTTCATGGGACGTATGGAAGGAGTGGCAACTCCTTTAAACCAGCGTCAGTTTCCTGAGACATGGAAAGGGGGAGAGAATGGGTTGGCCCGTACGGGGGCAGGGGTCTGTCCTGACTTCTACAATTGACTTTCCCTGTCCCCAACTTCCTAGGCAGGCCCTGAGTCTTCTGTTTGACACTTACCACAATGAGGTGGATGCCTTCCTACTGGCTGATGTGAGTACAGATCCTGGGCTGGTCCAAAGCTCCTCCCGCCTCTCCTCCAGTCCTCCTGGGATCAGCCCGCCCTAGAGGAGATCTGGAGTAGCTTACTGAAAATTTGTCAGGAGAGTACTTCTCTCCATTCCCCTAGCTCATGGGCAAACTAAGACTGCTGGCTGTTGGGGAGCTGGCGTGTGTGTGGGGAGGGGTTCTGCCCCCCTGTAGAAGTAGAGCAGGAACTGTGTTCTGACCCCTGTCTCTGCAGCAGGGCCTCTCCAAAACTAAGGGACACTGAGTTGTCACTCCAGCTGCTGTACTTGAGTGTGCACTGGAGCGTGTCCTGAGTCCTGAAAGCCTAGGAAACTGCTCTGAGAAGTTCGGAGGTGCTGGCGTCACAGATGGAGTACCACGAGGAGGCGGAGGGTCCTGGAGGCAGGGAAGGGCCACAGCTCTCCTTACTTGGATTCACAGGGGTTTTTAAGCCTCAAAACCATGATAATCAACATTTGCCCCAAATGTCGTAAAACTAAAGAAATTCAGATAGGGATCTTCAAAACAATCTTGGTCTCATTGATTCAGTCAGTAGTGGTCATAGACCCTTCCCTTTTGGGGAGTTCAGCATTCTGTCTAGTTGAAAGCTCTCACCAATGCCAGAATCCCCGCTCTAGCAGTCTCTGCTTGAGCATTTCCTATGATGAGGGGCTAGTCCTCTGAACCCCTTTTCTGCACTTGTCTGGCTCTATGTTAGAGGCTGCTCCAGACGAGTACAAATGGAATAGTAACATAAAGCTATTAGTTTACAGAACTGGGTGGTAATGAGTTGATCAAGGGCTCATGGAAAGGCAGAGAGAGGGGAACTGGCCAGCGAGGGATTTGGGAAGGAAGTTGGATTTTAGCTGGTCCATGATTTGAATGTATGGTGGTAAGTAATCAGGGCAGGACAAGTGAGGGAATTCCAAACTCGAAGACTGCAGGAGCCAAATTGCAGAGGGGGAGGAGTGGGTGTGGCATGCCTGGGGTACTGGGATGAGATCTGTCTAAAAATTCTACCAGGTGGTGGAGAAATAAGGCTGCACAGGGACAGGTGGTACCTCGGTGTGGTTGCTTTGGCCTCCTCGCTAGACCCTATGGATGTCTCTGTGGGAGACACTGGGTGTGTCTGTGTAGTATAGGTAGGCTGTAGCTGGGGGTAAGAGGAAGCTCGGGGAGGATGGCTGACACAGACCTGGGGAACATGGGCACGGCTCATTTAATTCAGTAGGAGCGATTATTCGCCGATGTCAGGTGTCTGAAAATGAAGCATGGATCCCACTAGTTTCTCCTGAGGGTCATGAGCTCACACTCCTCCCAGCCCTTTCCTCCCGCACTGGGCACCGGAGGCTAAGCGTGCCAGCCTGCCAGCCTCACTGTGCCTCCTCTGGCAGGGGGACTTCCCACTGAAGGCGGACAGAGTCATCCAGTCTGTTAAGGCCATCTGCAATGCCCTGGCTGCTGTGGAAACCCCCGAGATCACCAATGCCCTCAACCAGCTGCCCCCCTGTCCCTCCCGCATACAGCCTAAAATTCAGAAGGTAAGGGGGCCCAGAGCGCTAGCATGGGGAAGGAGGAGAGGAGTATTCACAGGCAATTGGGTAATTAGCTGTCCAGGCTCTTCTGTGCACCTCCATCTTTTATGTTTGAACAACCACAAGAGTTCTTGGGAAGGGGATGCCAAGTGTGTCCCCTCCTCCTGAGGATGAGGGTGGGCTAGAGTCCGCCACGGGGGACTGACTGATTGCTGGGGGCTCGAACCAGCAAAAGCTTTACTCACTATCATTGAGGTACTGCCTGGGGGTTTGCGTCAGGATCAGGGTGCAAAACCCAAACCTCCCTGAGCCAGGGGCTTCCTGACTCCCCAGTGGGAACTGTGTGCTGGACAGACGGGGCCAGCATGACAGGCACTTGGCCTGTAGTAGAGTGGCCTGAGGGTTAGCGTGTCTCATCTGGGTGGACACAATGATTTTATCCTTGGTATGGCTCACTCTGTCCGTTACACGGGTCTGGTACAAACCATTACTTTGTCCTCCCTGGGGA
>PVKM010048058.1:0-11293 GCA_004027735.1 Carollia perspicillata
ACGCTCTAAAGGAACACTCTCCATAGAAGCAATCAATCCAAGGTGATTCATGCAATCAGTCAGTCAGAGGTGTAAATCCCTCGGGGCGCATGAGGTATGCGGCTGGCCTGGATGCCTATTTTCTGGGGCTATGAATGAATGGATTTCTCCCTCCTTCCCAGGCTCCAATGCTTTTAGCAATTGGCACTGTGGCAGGATTTATACCACAGTTCTTGTAAATTGTACCTTCTCTCTCCCCTTTTCAAAGGTTCCTTTCAATAAAATGCAGATGGAATTGTTCGAGAGCTGCTTTTCATGTGTTTATAGGTTACTTCTGCTGGGCTGCTTGTGCAGGTGCGTGTCTCTAGGCCTCTTTGTTTTTTATTTTCTCTGCCTATTTGAGAAATGGAAACATATGGATTCCTTGTTTGGACCCAGCAGGCCTTAGAGAATGGTATCCCTGTTGCTTTCCTCACACATCTTCCCGTAGTCACATGGCTCTGAATTAGCCTCTTAATCCCCGGTGGAAAAGCCATAATACGAGGAAATTCAATAAAATGCATATGCGGTCCAAATGCCAAAGCATTGACAAAAATAGACGGGAATGTGGTCATTTATGCAACTGTGAAGGGAGAGCCTCTGCTGGCCCTGGTGATGCGGGACGACATGGGCCAAGAAGCAGGCATTCACAACGGCAGGCGGGAGCCTGGTGTTGGGGCACGCGAAGGTTTTTAAGTCTAGCTGGGGGGGCAATAACACTCAAGTACAAAGAAACTGGGGGCCTGAATTCGGATCTGAAACTCCAACATAAACGTTTCAAGGTTATAGAGAAGTTTGGTGCACATCCCGTGACCATTCTGTACTTGGAAGGTGAAGAGTCTGGAAACATATGAGGACTGTTCGCAGAAACTAATGGCAAAGCTCTGCTATAGGTAATATTCAACATTATAGTTTTCATTGCAAATAAATAATTCACTCACTGAAGGCTGTGTATGCTTTATTAAAATACCTCACTACAGTCTTTTAGGAGGAGGGAGAAAGTAAATGTTTACTCGGGAGACTGTCCACCATTCCCAGCGGAGTACTTGTTCAGACTACGGAACACAGAGTGCCTACAGTGCTCAAAATGTCAGAAAAAGCTCATCATCCCTCGGGTGAAGGTGATCGTTTTGCTGTCCTTCTTCCATGCCAGTCTAAGGACAGCTAAGAAAGGAGGCACAGTGCCCAAACATCTGTCCCCCTTCACATCCGAACAAAAAGGCAAATGCATCTGTCAAGGTATCAGGCTTGTAATGTTATGCAGTGGGGCGCCCTGACACCATCTGCCCAGACGCAGACCAGAGAGTGGCCGGACTACGGAAGCCTTCCCTGGGCCTTGGGGGAGCCCTGCCCAAGTCGAAGTCTGGAGGAAGTCACACTATTGAGGCCTGACAACCAGAGTCCCTGACCATCTTTCCCACACGGTGGATGGGGAAACCTGCTCTTCTGGACCAATAGATTCCCCTGGGGTGGGGTGGAGACTTCCACCCTTTCCCCTGGCCAGCCTCAGGATATGGAGATATGGCAGCTGGAGGAAGAAAGTGGCGATATTCTCCCCCTGCTGGAGAATCGCTGTATGTAATGAATGATGTTAGCAATGGAGCCTTTTGCTGGTGAACAGAGTGAAAGCAGAAAAGAGAACCACTGGTCAGTGTCTGTCTGAAAAACTCTTACAATAACCCTTGTGACTTGAACTTGTTTTCCCCTTGCAGATTTATGAGTCCAACCCTATTCCAGCTTCTTCTCCAAAGAGAGTGAAACAAGGACTAGCAGAAGGACCCCTGACCCAGGGATCTATATGCCCCTCATGTAGTCCCAGCTCTGCCTTAAATGCTAATCCTCGGGCAGATTGTGTGATGTATTAAGCCACAGTTTTGAAACCTGCAAAATGAGAAATGTGGACAAGATGATTTCTAGAATTTTTTCCAGTTTTCCCATTCTAAGACTCTACATTAACACACATGAAGTGTTAAACACTTGAGCAAAAACTTAACTCACATTACGTGTTAAACATTAACTAGGAAGATGGGCTGTCCACACCATGGAAATACGATGCTCGATGCTCGCGGCTCAGGGGTTTCCCAACAGGGCGAGATTGGTCCCTCCAGCCTTGCGTGGACTCCTCTGCCGACCATCAGCCCTCATTCAAGAGACGGCTGGCCAGAACAAAAGGGTTGCCCCCTGTGTTTTCCTACAGAAACATTTCCTCCCTTGGTTTCTTATTGCAAGTAGGAAGATGCAATAAATACTAATTAAAATAACCTGATGCAGATTCTTGCCTCCTGACAAATAGCTGGTCCCCCATCTTTACATAAACAAATTAGAAAAATCATATGAGGATAAATGGAGCTAGAGAGAGTAAAAGAGCAGGAGTTACATCATGCACTGAGTATACGCCACAAGTTATTCTGTGAGCCTGTGATTGCAGCTATTTCAAAGGTAATTGCCTCAGTCACACACACCCCTCCCACACCCCCTCCTGCACTGGGCAGGGACTCTTAAGGTCCGCTTGGCTTCTAGTACATGGTTGGTGCTCCATAAAGGACAAATGCAATTATAATAATTAATAATTCATATATTAATAATAATGAAATCCCATCCCCCCTGCTCAGTAATTGCCCGCCAACACACCACACATGCACACCGTGCATGCACAGAAACAGAGGTGCCCGGTGCTCCGGAATCTCTCCACACTTTGTAGACTTTGAAGAAGCAATCACAGCCACCTTAGTCTACAAAAGGACTGGCCTAAGTGTCTCATTTTCTGCCTCCTTCCCATTTCGAATGCTGGGATTCGCCATCAAGGGTCAGCCCCGAGGAAACAGATGCCACACTGACACAGTCCACACCTACACGGGGCCCTCAGGGTGCTTCCCAGGGGCCCGGCAGTCAGGAGGCCTAGCTCATCCCCAGCACCTGCCTTCTTACACCCCAAACCTGCCGAGAGCTCAGGCAGCTGGCTGTCCACTAGACCTGCTCAGGCCGCCTGGAGGAGCGCACCGCCGCTGAGCTGGGGCGCACTCGGTTAGGCAAACCCTTCACCCACGGCGAACAGACTGTTCATTTAGGAGGCGCTCACAAAAATCAAAAGCTCAAGCAGGTTGTGAGTATCCTGGCAAGTCCTCCCAGATGAGAGCTAACGTCGATCTCTTTATCTCATCGGTGTTTTCTCCTGTCCTGGCACGCTTTGATTTTCACAACGCAGGTAATGCTATGTTTGATCAGAACTCACGCAGGTTGTCTAGTGAATGTCCATTGCCAGTTGATTCAGTTTTTCAACGAGCCTGGCCTCCCCGGACATTCCAAGCGATTTCCAAAGCAAGATTAAAGCTGAGTGTTTCCAACTCCCACCCACCCCACCCCCACCTCGCCCTACTTCCCCACCCCATCTGCCTGCTGGGGCCCCAGACCTTCCTGGTCGGCAGGAAGCGGAGCGGCTGACGTCATCAGACAACCTTCTAATCCTTCTGGAGCCCAGAAATGACCGACCTTTTGTCATGCCTAAGATCCACTCCTACACCCGAACTCTGAGGGACCAGATGAATCCCTTAAACTAATCCTCTTGCATCTTATTCATTTCTTTCTCACATTGTTTTTTAGCTTTACTTTTTTTTCAGGCTCCAAGTAGAACCGACTAAAAGACAGCTTGTGGTTTCACCTTCAGAGGATAAAGTATATATGAAACTAACCTCGTATTTAATTTTCTGGGCATCGATTGGATCACATTCATCAAGATAAGGTTTAATTGAAGCGCTCTGTGAAACATACCACTGGCACAGACCCACCCCAAATAGCTGCTGGTGATGAGACCACACTCCCAGTTTCCACATCTGTGTGACTCCGCCTCACTTCTGTCCCCAGGCCTCCTGGTGGGAGTGCTGTGTGTGTGTGTGTGTGTGTGTGTGTGTGTGTGTGTGTGTGTTATCGTGTGCTTTATGCCTCCTGGGGTCTGAGAATCAAGCCCTTTGAATATTAGGGGTTTTTCTCTTGTGCTTCTAGTTCAGAACCAGTGTCCAAAGTATCTGTCTCTGTGTTAACACTATCTTTCCAGACCATGAAAAACATTTTTGCCCTCAATTCAGGTCTTTGTTTTACTAAATTCAAGATTTCTCATTAAACAAATCCATTGTTCACTTACCTGCAAATCCATCCATAAGAGAAGCCCGATAAACCAAACCCATCACCTTTCTCTATAAATCTGTTCTCCCTCTCATTTTCTTTACTAATTCCAGGCTGCCACTATTCCCTCATCCAAGGACTGGCAAACTCTCTACAGGCCCAGGTAATAAATATTTTAAGTCTTTGTGCCATACGGTTTTTGTCTCAACTATTCAGTTCTGCTCTTGTAATATGAAAGCAGCCATAGACAATAAATAAACAAATTGGTGTGGCAGTGTTCCAATAAAACTTTATTTACAAAAACAGGTGGCTGCTCAGATTTGTCCTGGGGGTCATAATGTGGCGACGCTTTTAACCAGAAGCCTGGAAATTGTCACGTTTCCTTCTTGCTTTACCCCACAGATCCATATAGATAAGTGTGCCAACTTTACCTCCTAAGTATTGGGGAAATCTGCTCTTCTTCACCATCTTTCAGTTCTTACCCACTTTTTAAAAACTGAAACTGCAAATTATAGCACATGCAAGAAAGACAAGGGGCACACCAACTGATGATCAAAGAAAATGGCTCTTGCATCAAAAGATGGGAGAATAAATTTACGCTAACTGTATTTCATCAACCCAAGGTACCACTGACTTTCAGATGTACATTATTTTAAGTGTACCTCTAAGAAAGAAAAAAAACTACAGCCAAATCTATGATCAAAGCCTTTTTATCACATGGAGTTTTTATTTTATACTTCTTAAAAAAATTACGTTAGACATAGAAGGCGTCGATTGTTGTAGATCAGCCTTGTGCATACATTAAATATATATGTATTATGCAAAAATACATTAGTTGATGTATTTCTACAAGTTCTTGACCTTCAGAGGCCAACTCACATCACGTTCCTTCCAGAGCCATGGAAGTCGGCATCTTTCAGCTCAGCATCTTCTCCGGGGCTGCTAGGGTGACGGCAAGACAGCGCTCCTTCCGAGAGTACTCCTAGACTGTTTCCCAAACTTCTCCCAGCCCCTGACATCCACTCAGCTGTCAGGTTTTTGTTGGAGTTTTTTGAGGCTGTTGCTTTCTGATCTTATTAAATGATATCAAGGGAATGCTTGTCAACAACAACCAGGACTTACATTTCTTCCTCAAAGAGTCCTTAAATGTTCTGTGGCTTCAAACATTGGGAGTCGGTGCTCGTCCAGTCACGCCA
Source organism: Carollia perspicillata (assembly GCA_004027735.1). Taxonomy (NCBI): domain Eukaryota; kingdom Metazoa; phylum Chordata; class Mammalia; order Chiroptera; family Phyllostomidae; genus Carollia; species Carollia perspicillata. The sequence continues at coordinate 5,334 of PVKM010048058.1, forward strand.
TCAGGAATGGCAAATGAGTGTGCTCACACCAGCAATGACGGCTACACCTTGAATTTGGCCTGGCAGATGGTGGTTATAAAAACAATCCCGATGTCAGAGGCGTTGACGTAAAACAGCGTGCATTTTAGCATCCGTGAAATATAGTATATCTTTTAAGTTTCAACAAACGTTTGTGGAATGTCTGTAATGTTTTTTATGATCCCCCACTCCAACCAGTCTTTTATTAACTACCAGGCATTGTCGGCCATACCATAATAAAAGCACCTCTTCTGCACACACCCAGCAGTGATCGACAAGGGCGGCCTCTGTCAGAGGCCAGGTCTGGAGTTCAAATGCCTTGCTTCAGCTGACTGCCGCACCAGCAGTTAGATGGCCTTGCTGGCACTGTCTTTGGCAATTAAAAAAAGAAGTTAATCCACCCCGCTGCAAACTTCTTTCAACAGGCTTCATTTCTTACTCCCCTTCTGCCTTAGCTTGGAAAGACTCAGCCATGGTGGCTGAACGACATTAAGATCCTTAGGCCAAATTCTTCTAGTCCAAAGACCACACCTCAAATTACTGAAGTCTTGTAGGACCTACACAATACAAAAGGAAAGAAGCTAAATTCCACAGGAAAAGCCCTCTGACCCTCAGAGGTTGGAACATTCTAGATTAACCCTAGGCAGCAAAGCATTCAGGCTTACCCAGGACAGCTCCGCATCCAAAACCTGGGCTGGCTCCAGCTGCCTCCTAGAATGAGTTGCTAGTTCAGCTTTTGATGACAGAAACAACGCCATGTACATTAGAGCCAGAAGGGACCTCAGAGAGCCAAACCCCGACAGCTCCATCTAGGGAGACTGGGAGAAAGTAGGAAAAGTGGATTTGCCTGTTAGGACCACCCTTGGTCTGGGGCAGAGCATCCGGGCTCGGAATCTTCCATTTTATCCCCACACCTTGGGACCCTTGGCAGCAAAATCCTAAATCCTTCAGGCAGACGCTACCCCATACAATTTTTTTTAATTATTAAAATAAAAATGCCACCCACCTCAAACTGTAGAATACAAAATAATCTTTAATTCATTTTGAAATGTGTACGAGCTTGGTGTTGTCGAAGATTTCACGAGACCTCTTCTTTTAAGGTGGATGGAATTCATTACAGCACTTGAAAAGTGCTATTGTCTGATTTTCTTTGCTTCTAAAACACAGGAGCCAGCAGAAGTAAGGCCTACTTGAGTGTGGTCGGTAGGGTAATGATATGGGTGTAATCATGTATAGTTTTAATTCGAACGTTTCACCTAAAGTGGCATATGGTATGCTTGAGTGTGATACTATGTTACAGAATTACATGCTTATGATTTTGTAATAAAAAGGGGCATTCTTTGTGCCAGACCCAGCACATTGTTGAGGTTTTCGAAGGACAGGTGGCATGGCTTAGAGAGGGAGCCCGGGACGGAGCAACAGAGCTTCCAGTTCTACCCCTCAGCTCCTGGTGAAACAGAGGAGCCAGGTGCGAGCCAGGCTCCGTTTTCCTGCGTGCACCTGTATAATCCTGAGCGGACGACGGGTGTGTGCCCAGGAGGCTTGCAGGTAGGTGTGAGGTGACAGCGAAGAGGCAGGGAGCCAGAGGGAAGAGGCGGGGTCACCTTTCTCTGTCTTACTTTGGCTGTAAATTTTCTGGCTTATACGACCGTGAGAATTGATTTATTTTTCATTTAATACAGATTTATTCTGTGACACTCTGAACACTCACTGACTCAGAATGGCGAATTTTCAGTTTAACCAAGCACGCGCTCAATAAATATTATTGGATATGAAATTTGTTAATCCGCACTTCCCCCATTTGGAGATAACCATGTTTTCTGCTGCCCCATTGAACAGATCTGCAACCTCTAGCATTTCAATGTTAATCTGAAATGATAAGTGATCGGGGCTCATAACCTATTTTCTTTCCAGACAAGACTGTCATTTTTTTAAAAAAAAAAATCACATTCTTAATATTGCCCAAAGAACAGGTCAGGAATCCCTGGGGAATCTAATCAGATCTATTATGCTAACTATGAAGACACTCCTGCCCCCAAGCCCTGAAGAAAAGATCTTAAGGAAGTAGAAATTAAATTGCCAAGTCTAATGGATTCCCTGTGTGACTAAACCATTGCATTATTTCTCATGTTTGAGGAGATACACAAATTTCATGGACAGGCCCACTCCCGGCTTGGATACCCCTGCTTTAACAGCTGCTGCCTTGCCCCGTGTCTAAGGTCAGGTTCATCGACAGTGGAGCCCAGCAGTTCTTACTCAAGGGGACCGAAAGCATGAAAGGCTTTTCTGTAGACATTAATCTGAAGCTTCCAGGAGACCCCACCACCACCCTGTCCCAGGGAGGATCCTGCCTCCTTTTCATGATGGGAGGCGAGGCAATCGTTGGGGTAGATGAAAGGACTTTCATCCGAGAGTCTGAATAGCACAGGACATTCGGGTCACCCAGCTGTACCAAGTAGACCCTGCCCCCTCACGGCTTCCAACCTTCACCTTTATTTTCAACAATCAGCTGCTTCTTAGCTCCCAGTTCTTACACAAACTCCACAGAGAAAACTAAATTAACCATCCTAGATCCTTTTGGGGAAAGGGTGGCATAAACACACTCAACACGGAATAATAACACGCTTTTGACCATCCCCTTTTCTTTCTGCGCACACTCTGACTGCAGCCTCAGCAGCAAGCTCTGCAATAGCCCTCAAGGCTGTGGGCATAACATACAGTGTTTTACCCTCAGTTCCACTTATTACTCTTCATATGGGTTAAATTATATGTATGTAAATTTTATATTACATACAATCATATTATAGGTATTTTATGTATTTAAATTATATAATTTAATACATAATTATATATGGCATGTTTAATGTATTATATTGTATTAATTATATACTAATATATAATGTGTAATTCTACATGATATATTGCATATATAAAACATGCAATTCTAAATGATATACACATATTCTTGTTTAGAAACCATCATTTAAAATATAATAATAATCAAACAAATGTAATCATTCTGCAGTCCCACAACAGTGTACTTGCTCATATACATATAACCTGAATAATACAGTGTGGAGCTTCATATTCTACTCCTGGGTTACAGGCATGATTCACATATTTTCTAGCTCTATAGTGGATCTCCTTAACTGAGCTCAGACAAGGGCCGTATCTTCCCTTTCCCTTTTATGAATCCCACAGCTAGTGAACACTAAAAATAACGTGAAGCCTGAAGTTTAAAGTTAGCTCCTCGGGAAGTTCCTCGCTCTGTAATTTTTACTGGTTTCTAACTATTTCCAGCTCCAACATCAGTTTAGTGCTGTCTAAATAGGAGCTCCATGCCCCGCCCCCTGCAAATGAAGTCTCTCTCCCTAATAGACAGGCTTTGAAAGCACTGTGACCACCTCTCACTCTCCCATTTCCCATCAAGTTGTCATTGGAAATGGGCGAAGGAAAGACAAAAGATGGTTCTGACTTGGAAATGGGGTGTGCAGCCACTTAGGAAGGCTCCTTCCCCCTGTCCACGTGAGGTGCCCACAGAGGCAGGGGTCCTCAGAGGGCAGGAGGGAGCACTGGCCACGTATACCTGGCAGGTGGCGGTGAACAAGCCCTGACCTCAGCCCAGCGGCCACGAGCAAGGAGAGGGCAGCAGATGAAGAACTGGGAAGGAGAAGGGGAGCGAGAAGCTCCACACCGTCACACATGCCCCCGTAGAAAGGGTGAGACGGCAGCAGGAAATGTGGAAAGAGCTCCCGGCTCAGTGAAGGGGCCCAGGCCCTGGCCTTCCCACTACGGGTGCGGGTGTTCTATGGCTACCTGTCTTCGTCTGCTCGGGCTGCCCTAACAGAAGACCAAATGTCTCTTAAACCAGAGACATTTACTTTCTCACAGTTCTGGAGGCTGGAAGGCCAGGATCAGGGAGCCAGCATGGTTGGCGGCTGGGGAGAACTCTCTTCCTGGACTGCGGACGGCCGCCTTCTCCTCGCGTCCTCATGGGGCCTTTCCCTGGTGCGTGTAAGTGAAGGACGAAAGGCAAAGAGGGAGAGAGGAAGAGAGGGAGAAGTCCTCTCTCGCGTTTATTCTTATAAGGGCACGAATCCCATCAGACCAGGGCCCCAGCCTGATGGCCTCCTCTAACCTTAATTACCTCCCAAAGGCTCCATCGCCAAATACCATCACATTGAGGATTAGAGTCCCCACATATCAATTTTTGGGAAAGGGGCACAGACATTCAGTCCGTTACACAACTAGACACCGTAAAACAACCAGCCGCAAAGACACAGCGCCATTCAACAACAAATGCTTATTTCTCACACATCGGGGAGGCTCACTGATTTCATCTGGACTTGCTTAGGTATTTGGGGTCCACCTGGGGGTTGGCTGGTCTAGACTGGAACTCCCAGGAAGCCCGTGGCCCTGCCTCTCTCCTCCGACAGGCTGGGCCGGCCTGGCCATGTGCTCATGGTAGCAGCAGAGGAGCGAGAGAGAAAGCCTTTTCCATCATCAGGCTGTGTCACATTTGTTACCGTCACATCGGCCAAAGCCAGATGACATGTCTGAGCCCTGAGGCAGCTTGGAGAGCACCATGAAGTTCCACTCCTTGGTGGGGTGCAGAGAGGGGGTGAGGACCTCGGGCCACCTTTTAGTCCCCCACCGCCCCTCCATAGTCGCTCAATTACCTTAGTTCTCTACATGGGATTCCATTTCTTCCTTTTTTATTTTTCTTTCAAATCTCCACCCCAAGATATGTTTATCGATTTTAGAGAGAGAGAAACATCAATGTGAGAGAAACATCGATCAGTTGCCTCCAGTATGAGCCCTGACCAGGGATGGAACCCACAACCTAGGCATGTGCTCTGACCAGGAACGGAACCCACAACCTTTCAGTGCGTGGGACGACGCTCCACCACCTGAGCCACCTGGCCAGGGCCCCCCTTCCTCTCCTGAGCTGCCCTGGAAAGTGTATGTACGGCCCTTTCCCACTTTGCTATTCTGTGAAGATTCTCTCAGTATAGCACGTCGTGTATAATTTCACCCTGCTGAAGATGAAATAGTTAAGCAGTATTTTAAGCAACATTTTGACATATTGGGGTGGAGTATGATTTTAGGTCTAGAGCACTCAAATCAAAACTGTTTGAAAGAGGAAGATAGACAGCGGTACTGCTTGGGGTCTGTCTCTCTCCTCGGCAATCCCTGGCGGAGCCTGCTCCCCAGAACTGGGGGCTGCTCTAGGCGAAGTGGAGTATCCACATACGGCCTGTTTGGGAGCAAACTCCAGTTTGTGTGAGAAAGATAGCACCCCATCCTGAAAAGCGACAAGGTACAGGGAAAGACAAAGACAAAAGCGCGATTGTACAGACACCCTGATAAATTAAAAAAACAAAAAACTAGATGGAGATTTAAACAGAAAATCTAGGACCAGGAGCTTGTGAGTTGTCAGGATAATTGAGAACAGGCAATTCCCTAAGTGATAATGAACTAATGTAGAAGAAATGTATTTTTTTCAGCACTGGAAACAGGGTGTGCCAAAATATCAGATTTAGGGAGACCCCAGAGAGACAGTGTGACGACTGTGTTCTGGGAGTGGGAACCGCGCCCACCCTGCAAAGCCTCGAGCCAAGGGCATCCGTGCCTCGTGTTTCTGTGGTCCCCTCCCCCAGGGCAGTGAGAGCCAGCGGCACCTTCCAGTGGTCATAACCAGCCTGCCCCTGCTGTCCAGAAGGGACTGTGGTGGCTTTAAAGCAGGCAAACCCTGGTCCATGAGCAGCTAAAGGTGTGGAGTTTAGTCGCTCGGGAACCTCCACCTCACTGCTCCCCCGAGTCTCACCAGGCGTGACTCCCACGGAGGCAGCCGCGAGCCGACCCTATGACCTCAGGGAAAACCTGTCACTGTTTCTCCATCTGTAGCACAGAGTCATTCAAGTTTTCCCGCTGAGGGCAGG
>PVKM010048059.1:0-11289 GCA_004027735.1 Carollia perspicillata
TGTTACTGACCTCATAGACTAAACTGGGAAACATTGTATCCTCTTCAAATAATTTGTGATCATATCATTTCTTTATTTAGGTTTTGGGGGAGAAGATGGTTGTGATGTAGGTGGGAGCAGAGCCTACTTGCTCATGCACCCAACTAGAATACTTAGTCAATTTTCTGAAAAACAAAGTGAACAACTGATAGAATCTCAGCTGATACAAAGTTTTGAAATTAAAGTGTGAAGAGGATGCTTCAAAATGGGTGGTAAGGAGGTTTTATAGGCTTGTAGGGACCATCCCCAGGCCTGGCACCAGAGACTGGCTGCTGTGGGGACATCGGAGGAGATATGGGTCAGTGATATCCACCTAGCAGCTCCCTCCATTCCCATTACAGAAAAATCCCAGACCCCTGCCAGGAGAGACCTGGAGTAATAAAGTCTCTGGGGGGTAATAAAAAAAAAAGCAGTGAGGGACGCACAGCCAGCAGCGTACCCAGGCTGGGATGGGGGTCGGCGGCTGGGACAGTTCCAGAAAATTCTGGGGGTCCTGGTGATACCCAGAACTGGCAGGAGAGGGGTCCATGACTGGCCATGACCCACATAGGCTCTGGACTTGCCAGAGAGTTGGACTGTGAGGAAAGCTGGTCAATGGTTTGGAGCTGCAGTGGCACCTAAAGAGATTTTTTCCAAAAGAGAACTGAGGTGTACCACACATGAAACTCGTGCATCCAGCAACACAGCCAACAAAGAGGAAGGAGTGTGGGTGTGATTTTCTCTCACTCAGGGCACCTTGTGGACTGATCGAAGGGAGGCAGCAGGAGCTCAGAGGTACAGTGACACCCAAACAGATTTTTTTCAATAGAGGAACTGAGGTGAACCCTGTAGGGACCTCATGTGGGCAGCACGCAGGCCAATAAAGAGGGAGGAGTGTGGGCATGATTTGCTCCCATTCAGTGCAACTCATGGACTGATTAAATGGGTGAAAAGTGAGGTGGCTTATTGGCACTGGACTGGCACAAATGTGCGGAGTGGAGAGTACAGGCTGCACGGTACTCTGAGGTCATGGGCTGGAAACTGGGCACCTGTGATTAATGTAGCCCAGACTTAACCAACATCCTTGCAGAATCACAGGAAAGGGAGAAATGAAAACCAGACCACTTGAGCCTGTAGATGACAGGAAGATCTGCAAAAACAGCTGGGCAGGCTTAACAATTAGGAGGCTTTTTTTTTTTTCAAGAGTAAGACAGTAAGATTGGGAGCTGAGAGAAAACCAGAGACATATCCAGAAAGAAGTCAGAAGGCGAACACCAACAACTGAGACAAATCTCACTTTGCTCTTTATCAGAAATTGCAGTGTGTTATTTTATTACTACTTATTTTTTCCCACTTATTTAGGTTCTCTTTCTTTGTTTTTTATTGTTTGTTTTTTTTTAGTCTCCCTTTCATATTGCGTTTTAATTTTTCTTCTTTCACTTAACTCGTATTCTAAATAACTCACAACTCTTGGTCTTCTACTTTTTATTCTTTTTAGTCAGATTATATATTACTTATCATACTATTGTTATTCCAAGTCCCACAAAACACACTTTCTTGGTCTTAATCCATTCTGCCATGCTCCTGAGCATTATTACTACTTTGGTTAACTATTCGCTCACATACTACACCACATTTCTATCCCTTACTCTCACTAGTTCTCCTCCACCTAACCTCACATAAGCACTATTCTCTCTTAAGTCAGCTCACATTCTTCTTCCTCTTTTATAAAGTCTTATTTATTTTCCACATCTTAATCACTGTGGCTAAGTGGATGAAATACCAGAGTTATTACTCTAATTCTCCAAAGGAACTCCTATTTGTTCACTATTTGTTTTTACTTTAAAATCCATAGAATACTCTTCTACTACTTTACTCCATTTTCTCTTCCCCTGCCCCTGATCAATTAAGTGAGGATTTTTATTTCATTGTTTTCTCTCTCCCTCCCCCCATCTCAATCTGGGCTTTACTACTTATCAATTTATGTCCCCAATCCTATCAAAATAATTTATGTTTACTGTAGACATCTCATATTCACTTTTCCTTTTCAATGATATTCTTATTCCAGTTCTACTTTTGTTAAACTTCATTGAACTGTCATTGCTATTGACCATGCCATGGTTTTTCTTCAATTTTGCTCCATTGGTCCAGAACCTTTTCAATTTTACTTCAAACCTCATAGTATATTTTCCCTTTTCTTACTGTATTGTTCCCATTACATTTTTGTGTTTCACTTACATTTTAAATTTTTTTCTATCCCTTTATTCACCTTGATTCTATCCCAACTCTTATCAATTCTACTCTCTCTTACCACACAATAACATTTTCAGCTGTTTTAGTCATGTCATATTCCCTTTGTCATATCATATGATATCCACAATCTCTCTTCACCTATATTAATCTCAGTTCAGTTGCAGTTGAGATTGCTGATGTGGTAGGGGGATTATTTTTCTGGTGTAGGTTTGGTTGTCTGGTAATATGGCTTTGTTAACCAACACCTGTACGACAGCATACAAGACAAGGTGGGACCTGTGATTAACAGTAAGCCACTTGGAGGGAGAACCCACCAACAAAGAAGTCACCAACAGGTAAAGGACATGTACAACAAGAGAGCCCACACAAATGGAACAAAGGGCAGCCCTAAAGCATCCAGATCAAAGAGACTGCAACACTGAGTCCCACATAACCCCTATAACAGTAGTTTATTCCATGAAGATGCTGGCAAAGAAGAGCATCTAGAATCAGAGAAACAAACAAAAAAAGTCACCTAAAATGGGGAAACAAAGAAAAAACAATACAAATGAATGGAAAAATTTGTACTAAAAGAGCTAAATGAAATGGAGACAAGCAAACTAGAAGACATAAAATTCAGAAGAATAGTTATAAGGATGCTCAAGGAAGTCACAGACAACTACAAGGAATTGAGTAAGAACTAAAACAACATAAAAAAGGAAATAGAAGCCAAAAATAAGAACCAGGAAGAAATGAAGAATACAATACCTGAAATAAGATATACACTGGAGGAATTATACATATATACTAGAGGAATGAATCAGAGGACTGAATAGTGATCTGGGAGACATGGTAGAAAAAAATACCCAGGTAGAGCAGCCACATAAAAAAAGATAAAAAAATATGAAGGTACTTTAAGGGAACTGCAGGACAACTTGAAACACACCATTAGAATTATAAAAACACCAGAAGGAGAAGAAAATGACCAAGGGATAGAGAACATGTTTGAAAAAATAATGAAAGAAAATTTCCCTAACCTGGAGAAGCAAAAAGCCATACAAACTCAGGAAGCACAGAAAGTTCCAATCAAGATGAACCCAAAGAGACATACTCCAAAACATATAATAATTAATATGCAAAATTTTAAACACAAAGAGAGAATCTTAAAGGCAGGAAGGGAGAAGCAAGAAGTACTATAAAAAGGAGCTCTGATAAGGCTATCCACTGATTTCTCACCAGAAACACTACAAGCCAGAAGGAAATGGCAAGACATATTTTAAGTAATGAAAATCAAAAACCAACTGAGACTACTCTACCCAGCAAGGATCTCAATTAACATGGAAGGTGAAATAAGGAGTTTCCCAGATAGGAATAGGCTAAATTACACTTCATCAAACCAGCATTGCAAGATATGAGAAAGGGATTTCCACAAGAAGATGAAGAAAAAGAGAGAGAGGTAGGAGAACAAAGGTACAAAGGGGTAAAATGAGTAAGTCACTATCAATAATCAACTTAAATATAAATGGAGTAAATGTTCCAATCAAAAGACAAAGGGTAGATGAATGGATAAGAAAGCATGACTTACACATATGCTGCCTATGAAAGACCCACCTAAGAACAAACTATCTACATAGGCTGAAAGTGAGAGGTTGGAAAAAATATTCCAAGCAAATAGACAGGAAAAAAAGTTGGGGTAGCAATACTTATATCATACAAAATATATTTCATAACAAAGGTCATAAAAAGAGATACAGAAAGACACTTCATAATACTCAAGGGAAGAATACCTCCACCTCCCTGTTGATAACCCTCCATGTGATCACTATTTGTATAAAACTGGTCCTGTTCTAGTTGTTTGTTTAGTTTATATTTTATTTTTTTATGTTCATTTGTTGATAGTTGTGAATTTGTTGTCATTTCATTGTTTATACTTTTTGATCTTCTTCTTTTTCTTAGATAAGTCCTTTTAACATTTCATATAATAAGGCCTTGGTGATAATGAAGTCCTTTAACTTGCCCTTATTTGGAAGCACTTTATCTACCCTTCCATTCTAAATGATAGCTTTGCTGGATAGAGTTATCTTAGATGTAGGCCTTTGCCTTTCATGACTTTGAATGCTTCTTTCCAGTTCCTTCTTTCCTGTAAGGTTTCTTTTGAGAAATCAGCTGATAGTGTTATGGGAACTCCTTTGTAGGTAACTCTCCTTTCCTCTTGCTGTGTTTAACACTATATCCTTGCCCTAGCTGGTGTGGCTCAGAGGAATGAGTGCCAGCCTGAGAACCAAAGGGTCACCAGACTGATCCCAGTCAGGGCACATGCCTGGGTTGTGGGCCAGGTCCCCAGTAGGGTACGTGAGAGAGGCAACCACACGTTAATGTTTCTCTCTTTCTCTACCTCTTTTCCCCTCTCTCTAAATATAAATTTTGTTTTCATAAAATTTTCTCTTCTTATATTTAATCTTGGGTAACTAAATTATGATGTGTCTTGTAGTGTTTCTCCTTGAATCCAACTTCTTTGGAATTCTGAGCATCTTGGATTTGCATGTCTAGTTTCTTCCCCAAATTGGGGAAGTTTTCCTTCATTATTTGCTCAAATAAGTTATTGATTTCTTGCTCTTCCTCTTCTCCTGTGGCACTGCTATCATTTGGATGTTGAAATGTTTAAAGTTATACTGGAGGTTCCTTAGCCCCCTCCCCCCATATTCTTTTGTCTTCATTCATTTCCGCTTGGATGTTTATTTCTTCCTTTTGTCACAAATTGTTGATTTGAGTCCCTGTTTCCTAGCCTTCTCTGTTGGTTCTCTGTATATTTTGCTTCTTTTCATTTTGTATACCATTCATTTCTTCCTTTATTTTACAAGTGAACTCAATAATTTCTGTGAGCATTCTAATTACCAATGTTTTGATCTCTGTATCTGATACTTTGGCTATTTGTTCATTGCTTAGTTCTTTTTCTAGAGTTTTGATGTGCTCTTTTATTTGGGCCATATTTCTTTCTCTCTGCACACCTGTTATGTAATAAAGGGTGGAGCCGTAGGTATTCACCAGGGAAGGGTAACCCACTTCACTGGGCTGTGGAGCTGTCTGTGGGGCAGGGGTCAGAGAGGGAATAATGTTGCTTGCTTGCTTGCTTAACTCTTGCCCAGCTTTCAGTCACTTCCCTCCCTTCCCACAATTGGATTGTGCCCTTTCATATGTTAATTCTCATGTAGGGGGGCTTTTATATGTTCTAGGACCCTGTGGGCCTCTCCAACAGGCTCTTTTGCGAGACTGGGAGTCTCTCCTGCTGCCGGGATCCCACAAGATTTTACAGTCAGAGCTTTTGATGCTTTATTTCCCTGCACTAGGACACTGGGTTGCACAGTTTGCCATGCCTCCCAGCTTTTCCTCCCAGCTTATCCATACTTGAATGTGGGAAATCCTTTCTGTCAGCTGCCACCTCATCCATTCTGGGTCACTAGCCACCACCTTGCCACTCATCCTCTCTGCCCCTGCCTCTGCCCCTCCTACCATCCTGGATGAATGTTTCTTTAACTCCTTGGTTGTTGGACTTTCATGCAGTTTGATTTTCTGGCACTTCTTGTTGTTTTTTGTTTTTAAATTGGTTGTTATAGTTCTTTTGGTTGTGTGAGGAAGTGAAGCATTTCTTCCTCTGCCTCCATCTTGGCAGGAACTCCTGAGGTTTTAATTTTCATTTCTTTGGTAATTAGTGATGCTGAACATTTTTTCATATATGTATGGGCCCTCTGTATGTCCTCCTTGGAGAAGTGTCTATTCAGGAATTTTACCCATTTTTTAATTGGGTTGTTTATCTTCCTGACATTGAGGTATATTAGTTGTTTGTAAATATGCTTTGGAGATTAAACTTTGTTATATGCATCATTGGTGAACATGTTCTCCCATACAAGAGGTTCCCTATTTGTGTTGCTGATAGTTTTATTAGCTGTGAATACTTTTTTTTTTACTTTTATGTAGTCTCACTTGTTTACTTTCTGATTTTTTTCCACTGCCTTATGAATTATTTTGGTAAAAATATTTCTACATTGAATATCTGAGATTTGACTACCTGTATATTATACTAGGATTTTTATTGTTTAACCACTTTACATTTAAGTCCTTTTTACATTTTGAGTGTATTTTTGTGTATGGTGTAATTTGGTGGTCTAGTTTCATTATTTTGTTTTGCATGTACCAGTTCGGTTTTCCCAAAACCATTTGTGGGAGATACCATTTTTGCTCCCTTATATGCTCTTGCTACCTTTGTCAAATATCAATTGATCATACAGGTATAGGTTTATTCCTGGGTGCTCTATTCTGTTCCATTGATCAATGTGTCTGCTCTTTTGCCAGTACCAGGTTGTTTTTATTATAGTGTGTTTACAATATATTTTGATATAAGGACTTGTGATACCTTTGGCTTTGTTTGTCTTTCACAAGATTGCAGAGGCTACTTGTGGTCTTTTTTAATTCCATATAATTTTTAAGAATATTTGTTCTAGTTCTCAGAAGTATGCCATTGGTATTTTAATAGGAATTGCATTGAATATATAGATTGCTTTTGGTAGAATGGCCATCTTAATGATGTTAAGTTTCCTAATCTATGAACATGGTATATGCTTCCCCATATTTGTATCTTTCTCAACTTATTTTGTCAGTGGCCTATAGTTTTCTGAGTACAGATAATTGACCCCCTTGCTTAAATATATTTGTAGGTATCTTTTGTTGTTGCTGTTGTTGTTGTTGTAATAGTAAATGGTATTGTTTTCTTTGTTTAACTTTTTCATAGTTCATGACTGGTGTATAAAAATGGCATCAATTTCTGGATATTACTTTTGTATCCTGCTACTTTACCAAATTCATTTATTAGGTGATGTGGATAATGGTCCACAGTGTCCATGGCATTATGACTGAGACAATTCAAATTCACATGGACTACCAAGTCCTGTGGAGGAAAAGGGATGGCATGGCCACCCTGTCCAGAGGAAAGAGCCCTGACTCTTGCCTGGACAAGCTTTTATTGGCTTTAATTTGCATAGGAATACAAGACATATATGGAAAGCTCATCAATCGTTGTCAGGCAGTAATAATAAAATAGATAACATTCAAAGAACTCTGAGGGCCTATTATGAGACAGAGTCAAATAGCTAAAGGACCATAAAACTTTGGGGAAACAAACTTATTTCATGATTGGACCCTTATCATTTAAATCGAAGGTATTGGTAAAGCATGTTTCCCAGGAGTTTACACAATCTTTCTTAGGCCTGAGCGCCCCCAGGGAACTAGCTGTTTCCAGCACAGGGCCACACCCACCTCCAGTATTGTTTCAGGCTTAGGACGAGCAGGGGAAGTAAGGTAGTCAAGAGGTTAGGAGACTTCTTGCAGACAGAATGAGGATTCAAGCTATGTCAAAAATGAGGGGCAAAGGTCCATCACCCCCTTTCTCCATAGTCCCCCAAGTCCTTCTATGAGGGCCCCCTCATGACCATGCCTGTCTTAGGACATCCCTCCCTTGAGGAATCTTACCCATCATTGGCTAACCAGTCATGCACTGGGAGCCAGGCAGGGTGAAGTAAAAGGAGCAGAGGCTGTGCTCCTGCCAGGAAGATAAAGTTTGTCTCCTTAGTGGCTTAGGGTCCTAAGGTGTCTCACTCAGCCTTAGCCATTGGGGGCTACAGATTCTGAAACCAGGCAAGATGGTTTCCAACAATTAGGTCTAGTTGTTTTTTTGGTGAATTCTTTAGGATTTTCTATGTACAATATATTGTCATTTGTGAATAATGACTGTATAATTCTTCCTTTCCACTTTGGATGCCTTTTCTTTCCTCTTCTTGTCTGATAGCTATTGCTAAGACTTCCAAAATTATGTTGAATAATAGTGGTGGAAGCAGACAGCCTTGTCTTGTTCCTGGTATTAAGGGGAAGGCTTTTAGTTTTTTTCCCATTGAGAATGATGTTAGCTGTAGATTTTTCGTGTATGGCTTTTTATTATGTTAAGGTATGATCCATCTCTGCTAATGGTGCTTATCATAAAAGGGTGCTACATTTTATCAAATGCTTTTTCTACATTTATAGATATGATTATGTGATTTTTATATTTCATTTTGTTTACACAATGAATCACATTTATTGATCTGAGAATATTGTACTAACCTTACCTCCCTGGGATAAATCCCACTTTGTCAAGGCGCATGATCTTTTTGATTTATTCTTAAGTCTTATTTGTAATATTTTGTTCAGGATTTTAGCATGTATATTTATCAGGAATATTGACCTCCAATTTTATTTCTTTGTTGTCTTTACCTTGTTTAGGATAATATTGGACTCATAGAAAAAATTTGGAAATCTTTCCTATCATGGAATTTTGGGGAATAGTTTATGAAGGGTCAGTGATAGTTCTTTGAATGAAAAGTAAAATTGTCCTATGAAGCCATCTGTTCCAGGACTTTATTGTGCAAAAAGTTTTTTGATTTCAGTTTTCATTTCATTCATTTTTATCAGCCTATTGAGGTTTTCTGTTTCTTCCATTTTCAGTTTTATAAGATTGTATTGTTTTATACTTTTATTTTATGGTTGTCCGAGTAGAGTTGTCTCCATTTTCACCCCATCACACCCCCTGCCACTCCACACATCCCCACCTCCCATTCTCAAACGTACCCCCTTTGACTTTGTCATTGTGTTCCTTATACATGTTCCCTGGTGGCCCTCTCCCCTATTTTCCCCCATTATCCCTCTCCCCCTCCCCTCTGGTTACTGTCAGTTTGTTCTTTATTTTGATGTCTCTGGTTATATTTTCTTGCTTGTTTGTTTTGTCAATTAGGTTTCACTTACAGGTGAGAGCATAGGGTATTTGTCTCTCAATTCCTGATTTATTTACACTTACTATATTGCTCTCCAGTTCCCTCCATGCTGTCACGAAGGGAAGGAGCTTCTTCATTTCCCTTGTGTAAAATTCCATTGTGTAAATGTACCATTGTTTTTTACCCACTAATTTACTTATGGGCCTTAGATTGCTTCCAGCACTTGGTTATTGTAAATTGTGCTGCTGTGAACATTGGGATACATAGGTTCTTATGAATTAGTGTTTCAGGGTTCTTAGGGTATAATTCCAGTAGTGGGATAGCAGGGTAAAAGGCAGTTTCATTTTTAGTTTTCTGAGGAAATTCCATACTGTTTTTCACAGTGGCTGTACCATTCTGCATTCCCATCAACAGTGCACTGGGGTTCCATTTTCTCCACAGCTTCTGCAGCACTTGTTGATTTTGATTTCTTTACAACAGCTATTCTGCCTTGTATGAAGTGGTATCTCACTGTAGTTTTAATTTTCATCACTCTGATGGCTAATGATATCAAGCATCCTTTTATATGTCTCCAGACTTATGTCCTCCTTGGAACAGTGTCTATTTATGACCTTTCCCTATTTTTTAATTGGGTCTTCCTGGTTTGAATTTGTCTGAGTTCTTTATATATTTTGGAGATCAAACCCTTGTCTGAGGTGTTATTGGGAAATATATTTTTTTCATATGGTTGGTTCCATTTTCATTTTACTGATGTTTTCTTTAGATGTTTAGAAAATTTTATTTTGATGAAGTCCTGTTTGTTTACTCTTTCATTTATGTCCCTTGCTCTAGGGAATGTATCAGTGAAAATATTGTTGCATGGAATATCTGAGATTTTCCTGCCTAAGTTCTCATCTAGAACCTTTATGGTGTCACAACTTATATTTAAATATTTTACTAATCTTGAGTTTATTTTTGTGTGTGATGTAAGTGGGTGGTCAAGTTTCATTATTCTGCATGTAGCTGTCCATATCTCCCAACAACGTTTGTTAAAGAGACTATATTTATTTTGTTTTATGCTTCTGCATGCTTTATCAAATATTGATTGACCATAGAGACATGGGTTTATTTTTTGGCTCTCTATTCTTTTCCACTGGTCTATGTGCCTCTTCTTATGTCAGTATAAGACTGTCTTGATTATAGAGGCCTTGTAATATAGTTTGATATTAGGTACTGTGATCCCTACAATTTTGGTCTTCTTTCTCAAAATTGCTGTAGCTCTTCAATGTTGTTTATGGTTCCATATAAATTTTTGAAATGTTTGTTTTATGTGAAATATATTGTTGGTATTTTAATGAGGATCATGTTGAATTTATACATTGATTTGGGTGGTATGGACATTTTAATGGTATTATTTGGTCCAACCCATGAACATGATATATGCTTCCATTTTTGTGTGTGTCTTTCTTAATGTCTTTCTTCAATGTTGTGTAGTTTTCTGAGTACAGGTCTTTTACTTCCTGGATAAGGTTTATTCTTGGTTTTATTTTTCTTGTTGCTATATCAAATGAAATTATTTCCTGGTTTCTGTTTCTGATATTTCATTGTTGGTGTACAAAAATGCCTTTGATTTCTGAGTATTGACTTTGTATCTTGTTGTCTACTAGACCACTTACTAGGTCTAGTAGATTTTTGGTGGAGTTTATTGGGAATTTTATGCACACTAACATATCTTTTGTAAACAATGACAATTTTGCTTCCTTCTTTCCAATTTGGATGCCTTTTACTTCTTTTTCTTTTCCAATCACCATGGCTAGGATTTCCAATACAATATTGAATAGAAGTGATGAAATTGGACATCTTTGTCCTGTTCCTGATCTTAATAGGAAAACTTTTATATAATTTCTTTGGCTTCTACATTTCCTATATTATTCTTAAACTCCCCATGTCTATTTTGTTGCTACTATTTATGCTTTTTATTCTCTGTACCATTTCCTGAATTCTTCCCCCTCCCACTCCCCACTGATAACCCTCCATGTGATCTCCATTTCTGTGATTCTGTTCCTGTTCTAGTTGTTTGTTTAGTTTGTTATTGTTTTGTTTTGGGTTTGGTTGTTGATAGTTGTGAGTGTGTTATCATTTTGCTGTCCATAGTTTTGAATCTTCTCTTCCTTAGATAAGTCCCTTTAACATTTCACATAAATGCTTGGTGATGATGAACTTCTTTAACTTGACCTTATCTAGGAAGCACTTTATCTGCCCT